>APFE031146271.1:35878-48293 GCA_000404065.3 Pinus taeda
AAAGTATTCGATTCCATCTTTAACAAGTAGATACTTGTTCTCAACTCTATAGAAAATAGCTTTTCTGTCATACAAGTAAGGAATTCCTAAAACAATTCCACATATATCCAAAGGAATTATGTCCAACTCAACCTCATCTACAAATGCTGACCCAAAAGAAAACTTGAGTTTGCATTGTCTAGTCACTTGTAGTTGTGCTTTATCATTTAACCATCCTAATGGGTATGTTTTCTTGTGAGGTATAGTCAATAATCCCAACTTCTTTACAATTGCTTCAGAAATTAAATTTACTTGTGAGCCACTATCAAATAAAGTATCAACCTTTTGATGTTTGGAAATAACTTGAATATGGAAAAGCTCATGCCTTTTTCTCTCATTTTCTTCATCAATAGTAGATTGTGTAGAATTACTAGTAGATGCTTTAGAATTCTTATGTCTTATACCTGTGGCTGCAATAGTTGTTTCATCTCTTGAGTCTAACCCCAAATATTTCTGAATAGCTACAATAGTCTTCTTCTTCTTTCCCTCGAACTCCTTAGGTCTCAGCTCTGGATGCAGAATCCAGCAATGCTCATCATCATGCCCATCCTTTTTACAGCGAGTGCATGAATCCTTGCTTTTCTGTGCAGTGTTAGCCTTCCTTGCTTTCCATTTCTTCTTTCTTTTCTCCTTATTCTTGCTTACAGTGGGTTGGGATGATCCCCCAACTTTTGGACATCCATTCTTTCCTCTAGATTCTAGAAGAATAGCTTGAACAGATACCTCATCTATACTAGTGGGATTAAACATGAGGATAGTGTTCCTAATGTAGCTGTGTAGATCACCAATGTACTTCAACAGAGTCTCAGGTGAGTCTAATGAGATTCCTAGAATCAATTCTCTCTTTCTAAATTCTTGGATGTATCCCTATACACTTTGCCCTTTCAACTATCGAAGAGTTTGCTAGCTCATCATGGCTTGCTGCATGTAGGCCAATGGATAGAACTGCTTTTTGATTGCAGAAACAAATTCACTCCAGACAGACATAGTCTTACCATGTCTCTTCAGGTCAACTTGGGTCCTGCCTTCCCACCAGACTAAGGCAGTGCCTCCAAGGCGTAGGTTTGCCAGCTGAATCTTTCTCTTGTCTGAATCGATTTTCTACACTCTGCAATAAACATCAATTTGTCTAATCCAATTTTCAAGCTTTTCTACATTCAACTCTCCATCATATATAGGTAAATCAAATTTGACATCTAGTTTAATCAAAGATGCCTTATTTTTATGTTCAGGGCTATTAGGAGGTGTGAGGAAGCTTTCCTCTTTCCCTTTGCCTTTTGAGTGGTCATGGAAGTGAAATTCATCTTCTCCTTTATCTTGTTTGGAGCCTGATGAATCTTCATCTTTTTGTTTTCTAAAATCCTTATACATTTCCACTACAATGGATGTTATGGCTAGGAAACTATCTATGAATTGAGGGTATGGCCCCGTAGAACCTTCCTATGACATTGTCTTCCGAGGATAGACTCTCCCAAATTTAGGATTAGTTTCGACCAACTCTCCTTCTCCTAATTTTAGCTTTGATCTAGTTAGCATTCAACAGCTAAATCAAACACAAGCTTTTCTAACCTTAACAGCGTAGAGCTCTATTACCACTTGATCTGAAAATCACTCTTGAGTGATCTGAGTTAATTAATTAATGAAGGAAGGTATTACAGACTCATGTACTGGTGTGTGTCTATGTTATCTTAGGCAATGGATTGATCAGATTGCAAAATACACAGACACTGGAAAATGGAAAATAGTAAGAGAAACACAGTAAGCAAATACAAGAACACAACAAATCAATAAGGAGTTCACCCAATCTTCCTGGGCTACATCTTCGGTCCAGCTTTCAGTGGTGACCTTTTCTTATTGTGTCTTTAAAGTAGAGTTTTTACAATGAGGAGCTCAATTTGAGTCTTCTGAAATAGATGATTCTTAGCAAGGTGGTTCTTGGATTCCGCAAGCCACTAGAGAGCATAAATTCTTCCTTACTAAGTCTTGACCTCAACTGGTCTTGAATGGGATGAGTCCAATTTGGTACCCAGTTCCCGACAGATATCCTCTCACGGATTGCTCGAACTTCTCAAGCCTTCTGTCTGCTCGATGCTAGCTTACTTTGCAGGTTAGCTCGGCTTTCTATTTTTTGCTTCTTGCTTATTCTCTGTTCTGTCTCTGTCTCACTGTCTCCTTCTTTCTTACAGTGCTCGCTTGCTTGTTTCTATTCTCTGTATATTCATGGCTTAAAGCCAATTCGTCTCATGACTATTTTCTTCCTCTTCTGCCCCTTCAGATCACCTACGGATATTCGCTTGGAGTTCCTTGCCTCTGTGTCATTGCCACTGTGTAACGTCTCGCAGGGAAGTCGCCACTTGTCCTCTCATGAACTGCGCCAGCTCTTCCTCAAATCGTTCGGTATTTCGGTTACACTGTGTAATGAAAAATCCGCCAACTCAGTGGTCAAAGCGGACTTCAGAATTTTATATGCCGCAACTTAATTCTCCCTTCAGATCCGGTCATTCAACGGGTGCAATCTCCACCGTTAGATCTAGAGCCCCCAAATCCTATGGTGTTCGCTCTTATCGCGTGGTTGACTTGCTCGACTATTAGCCTACGATGAGAGGTGGTTTTCTCTCTCATCCACTAGACATGTGTCGTGTAATGTGTAGAATCACTCGTTCTCCTGCCAAATCTGCTTACTGCCCAACATGCCTCTAATATTCCGTCAGTTTTGGAGCGTGGGCCTCACCTTTTGCTTTAGTGCTTTCCTTATGGTTTCCCATCTTCCCATGCGACCGAGCACTCGGAGCTTTTCCTTCTCAAGGGGTTTTGACTAGTGATGCATGATTAGAAACGCCCTCCATTTTCCAATCCAGACTTTCTAATTTCTAGTTTGCATCCTGCGCAGTCTCCATGGGCCTCGGTCAGTGTGCTTTGACCAAGGTCCTCGTCGTTCCTTGTTGGCTACAAACTACCACTGTCTAGAGGTCTTCCTTATAGCTCTTTGTTCACAAGTTTTTTGAAGTTTGTCTTGATTTGATACAGTCATAGAACTTTGAGAATTTTTGTGGATCCAATTCGAATCAATTTTGTTTTAGAAATACAAGGGAAGAATCCACAAGAACATTTTGTCCTTACAGAAGGGGAGAATCCATAAGAACCTTCTCTTCATCCTACAGGGGAGAATCCACAAGAACCTCCACCTTCAGAGCAAATCAATCCAATACACATTGATGAAAAATACATGCTGTCAAACTAGTATCAAGATATTGTTAATTTCTTGATCAATTTTGAGTGTCCGGCATCATTCTCCAAAACCTAGTGTAAAACCCTCAAGTTGAAATCAGTGAAGTACTGCACTATTAATGCAAATTTATACTGGAATATCCACTTAACATTTTGTGATTATGATTAACAAAATAAGAAACTGAGGGCATCATTAATCATTTTCATACAAGATTTTGTGGGGGACACTATGCTTGGAGAGCTACAGCATACAAGATTCTGAGGGGGGGATTTTATTGGCCCTCATTGTTTTACAAGTAGGAGCAAAGGTAAGAGGATGTGTTCTTTGCCAAATGTTTGTTGGAAAATAGAAATTAACAACTCTTCCACTTGTTCCATCAATAGTTTCAGCTCCTTTTTCTCAGTGGGGATTAGATTTTATTGGAGAGGTTCACCCCAATTCAAGTAATCAGCATAGATGGATCCTCACTACAACAAATTACTTTACTAAATGGGTGGTAGAAATTCCAGTTAGAAATGCTACTGATGCAGTAGTAATTAAGTTTATTGAGGAGAACATCTTAGCTAGATTTGGTTGCCCAACTCAAATTGTAATTGATAATGCAACATCTTTTTCTAGTGTTAAAATGATTGACTTTTGCCAGAAATATCAGATTTTGCTACATCATTTAACTCCATATTACCTTAAGGGTAATGGCCTTGCAGAATCATCAAACAAAAGCTTGGTAAAGGTAATAAAAAAGACACTAGCTGATCATAAGAAAATTTGGGATTCACATTTAATTTATGCAGCATGGGCAAGTAGAATTACTCCAAAGAGGTCCACTGGAAAATCTCCATTTTAGCTAGTCTATGGTAAAGATGCAATCTTCCCTACCAATTTGGCTTTCCCTGTTTTAAAATTTCCGCAGGATGGAACAGATGAACCTGATGATTTTTTAAGAAGAATCAATCAAATTATTGAACTTAATGAAAATAGAGATGAAGTTCAATACAAATTGTAGAAATATCAAAATAAGATGAAAGTCTTGTTTGATAGAAGAGCCAAGGAAAGGGACTTTAAGGAAGGTGATCTAGTTCTAAGATGGGATGCTAGGAGAGAAGAGAAAGGAAAGAATGGAAAATTCGACAATCTGTGGTTTGGACTTTTAGCAATTGCTGAAGTAAAGGGTAACAACACTTTTGTGCTGCAGAATCTTGAGGGGCAATATTCTGCTTATCCAGTAAATGGAAGGTTTCTCAAACATTATATTCAATACTAAGAAGGTGAAATAGTTTTCATTGTACATAACTCTGGTTTTCTTTTCCTTTCCAAATTGTCAATGTGATATTTTTTACAGCAAGGGCTCCATATCCCGAGGAGAAGGCACATGGATTTGCAGGTTCTCTGCATTCTACAGGAGAAAGCAGACTACGGATGGAGCCAATGTTGTAGCATTTTTTGGTTTTGATTAGATAGAATATTTCAAAAAATGTTAAGTTAGGATATGGACATAACAATAGTGAATAAAATGTTAGTTTAAAAGAATATTTTGATGATGCTGTCCATATCAAAGTAAATGTTAGGATTGTTTCTCTAAAAAATAAAGGCAAAAAGAAAATTTTAGGTAGAAATAAAACAAATAAAATCTGAAAGTGAGCAAGTCCAAATGCCACTACTTTTTCTGCAAAATAATAGTTGTGTACAACTTGTTTTAAATGCCACAACCCATGACAATCAAACTATTTAATCTTGACTGCTTCATGCTTTAAATTTGATGTTATAGATAGAGAATAAAGATCTGGCCAAACTATTTAATCTTGGCAGATCACTAGTTAGGTAGAGAATAATAAGGTGCTCATTAGTTTAATTTGATCCCTTGGAAGTTATAAGGGTAGATTTAGATAGTTTGTTTTTGTTAAATAAAAAGAAAGGATAAGGGTTTGTTAGCTTAATTGCACCCATTAAAGTGAAGAAAAAATGATAGGATAAGAAAAGGGTAAGTAGAGAAAGGTTGCAGAAGTTTAATGGTTGATTGTACCAAATGTAGAGTTATCATGTTTCTAAGTCCATGAGGCAGTTACACGAGGCAAATGAACGACTACAAATCAATTTATTAACCTCCCTCATCCTTATTCATTCATATAATTACTAATTTCCCTTTCCTACCTTCATATATCCATATTCATTCATTTTCTATTAAAAACCCCTTTCCCTACGGTAAAAACCCTTTTTACCTATGAAAAGTAAAAATTCCATCTAAAATCCCCTTTTACCCAAAAAACCCACAAAATAGTTTTACCCTAAGTATTGATGAAATATGAAAATCAAATAGAAACATTAATACTTAGTCATTTTCCCTTTTCGCTCATATTCATATTAATACTAACATAATGTATTAAAGCCTTAATATTTTCCCTTTCCCATATATAATAGCTCCATTTATTTAAAATACCCCGAAAACCCTTAAGTTTTGTTAGAAACTGCACTATACACAAATATCGCAAATCAGTGGACTGAGGGCCTTTTAAAATATGCACATATAATAGTTTTGCAATAAAACTATGTATTATATGAAATATCGCATCGGCAGGTTGAAAGTCCTTTATATAAATAACCCTCCCCGTTTTACAAATACTGATTGCGATATGCGATGGTAAGCCCGGACCCAACCACATATATACCATAAGACATTACCCATATCGCATCCATCGCAAAGTCTCGGTCCAAATGCATACAAGCCTCTACCTCTTGCGATTCCCAACTGTGATAAGGATACAAACTTGATGCTGCATATATTATAACCTATCACCATATCGCATCCGCCCTTCCATCGCATCCCGCTCAAAGCACTAACCTTTAGTGCATTCTGATCCCTGACTGCAATATCAAAGCCCAGACCCAACATAGTTATATGTCATATAATATTTCATGTCGTGTGCGCTCACTATCACATCACTTTGTCATAAGCCTTCCCTTGCCATACTCCGATTGCAATAGCCGATATCACCTGGACCCGGTATCATTATCCACTTGGGTCCAATATGCGATTTTCTAACCTTTTTTGTGTAAAATTGATTTTTCGATTTAAACATGGAAATGACCCAAAAGCTCCATTTCACCACTAATCATTGTTTTAAACAAGATTAAGCCATTCCTGCTTTAATTAATCCTTCGTACTCTTTCCGCCACTATTTATTTTTTTTGCCCGATAGCTAAAAGCAAGACCTTTTCTCCATTAAACACATTTTTACACCATTTGCTTTGTTTGCCTGTTTTCACACAGCGCAGCCCAATAATGCCTCTGCGGCCTGTTTAAGCCATCATTTAGCCTCTGATATGCCCCAAACTTCTTCTGATAACCTTTCAAAACTCAACAGAGCCATTAAAGACCCTCAACCACCATGTTTTTCTTAACAAGTTATGTGTTGTGCAGGTAAGAAGACTATTGTTCCACGTTTATAAACACAGGCCTGCAAAATAGTTTGAAGATGAATATGAAGAATTTAGTGTTGAAAAACACAGTAAAAACTGAAATGCGCAGTAAAGGGTTAAAAGGAGCATAGTCAAAAGGTCACTCAACCAGATCAAAAGACAATTACAGAGTTTCAAATAGCATCAGATAAAAAGGTTAAAAGAAGCAATTGGCCGACGTGAAGGATTCAAACAATTGCTCAGCTAAAGGGGCAAAATATCATACAACTGAATCCAACACAACCTGAATAAAGGGAACAACAAGAAGCAGTTCAATAGCTACCCCCATCTTCTTGCCATGAAGATCTTTTCCTTTACCGAAATAAATCTTAATCAGTTTTAGGGTATTTCCCAAGTTTTATTGTTGTATAAATAACTCCTTTTCTGAGTTGTAAATGGTTCGGAGTTCAAGATTCATAGTCTGTTGCTTGTAAATTTGTAACTATTTGTATTACTTTGAACCTGGAAGCCACCTTTGAAAGAAGCTTTTGCAAACTCTTGATGTAATCGGTCATTTTGGAACCTTAATACAAAGCAAAGGATTCTGAACATGGTCTTCCACAGTTTGTGTTATCCTATAAGTTTTTCTAGTTTTTAATCATTTTGTATTACTTCATATGCTTGTGACTTGCAGATATATCTAGGTAGAAACAATTAGAGTTTTAATTGATTCCAATAAGCTCCTGAAGTGATCATCTATTAAGAGATTGGATTAATGCAACTATTTGTGTAGCTAATCCCCTCTAATCAATAAATCATCAGCATCTTGTGTAAGCATTAAATATACTGCCTTGAACATTTGGAACGTAGTTTAGAAGTTTTTCCAACTTGTGATTGCTCTGTTTTATAATCTGGAAACTGTGATAATCATATTTTTGTTGTCCACTACTCACCACTATTTTGATCTATATCACTGTGTAATGCTTTATAGTAGCGCTTTGCTGAAGTGTTTTTTTTTTCTAAATATGTCTACTTCTATATTAATACAAAATAGTTTTACACCGAGGCCATGGCCTCATAAAAGCTAGCCCAAAGATGCGGCATGATTACAAGCATAGCAGATCAGTTCGCAAAAAAACCCAACTGAATATTGCCTTGAAGAATAGCAAAGAACCTGACCATGACTAGAGCAAAAAAACAAAGAACCCCCATTGTTGAACAAAGAACTAAGATTTAGGCTGGGGGTATACATCAACCAAAACAAGAAAATTAGACCAAATAGATGGAACCGAGAGACATTGCCTGAAGCCCAAAGCGGTATACTGACATCAGAAGTAGCTGTGACTGCATTCGAGACTGGAAACCGAAGGCGAGTAGAGTATCCTTTTCGCCGGAGAAACTGGTGATTTGAGCAAGAGAAAGTGAATATTCTCAAGCTTGCTAAATTCCCAAAAAAAAAAAAACCACCAATCTGTTCAGATTTCATGAGATGGATCGGGTGGCTCTTTGATGATGTAGCATCCATACTTGTAATCATCGTCTTCCTCAGAGGAGCTTTCCTGTTCCTTCATGGTTGGGGAGGCCTTGCTTTTGCCTGAGCCTGAAGCTTTGCTCGGTTCGAAGTTCATCTGGATGGAACCATGTCTGACTTCCACCAATCTTTTCGCGGTTGCTCCAAGGGAACCTGCTACCTGACTTGGATTGAGCTCACTGAGCTCAATGGTAACCATGGCCATAAAGGAGACAGTGCCATGACTGTAAGGGAATTGAAGCCGAGTGGTGTTAGTCGAAGACTTGAGGGAGCTCGTTTCCATATTATGCAGGCCTCTGTCCCTACCCTATCCACTCTGAGTAGACGGGTATTGATCCATGGGGAAATCCGAACAAAAATTCAAGGAGTTTGTCGTAGAAGAGGAGACTTGGCAGCCTGCTTGCCCTCTGGAGCTGCCTCTTCTGCAGCTCATCCTCTGGCGAAGTTTTAGCATGGCTAGAGGAACAGAGTGATCCGGGTGGATAGACGAACTGTCGAGGCGGAGAGGGATGAGGACAAGTTTGTCTTCAGCACTCAGAGGGACGAAAGGGAGAGCAAAAGAGGGTTGTCTAGCAAATTTTCCAGAGAGACAATAAGAAGCTTCCAGGCATAGCCATAAAGTCACCCAACAAACCAGAGCCCAGTGTAATCCTGGGAAAGTTTGAGAGCAAATTGTTGCCGCTACAGAGGAGGGTCTGAAACATAGAGAAGAAACGCGAATGTGGCAAGTTGAAAGCACCATGAGCTGAAAACAAACCGGCGGCATAGGAGGTACAGGCTGCATTAAGGCAGCAATAAACTTGAGCACAGGGGAAATTATGAGTGGTGTTGTGAGAGGCCGAGTGGCGATAGAGAGCAGCGACACGCCCACCCAAACAGCTACCCATGTACCTGTATGATATTCAGACACCCGCATCCAGGATCTCTTTGCTGAAGTGTTAATATACCCCATAGGATTAATTACCTCATTTCTACATCTGTCTTCATTCATTGGTCTTCCATAAACTTAAACCAAAAACCCCCCAAAGAAATTATTTTAGATGCTCTGGCATTGGTAGCCTAACCTACTACTATCTCATAGGTACAACATACTCCAGGAACAAACCCTAGATAAAGAAGAAATGAATCCAACCATATCTTGTAATGCATTGAGTGGAATTAACACTCCTCAAACTATCAAGATAGAAGGACATATCAAGAAGAAAAAGGTAATAATGTTGATTGATTCAAGAAGTACCCACAATTTTATTCATTGTAAGATAGCAAAAGAATTGAATTACTTCCTATATCTAGCACGAGAGTGTCAAGTGATGGTTGCAAGTGGAGGAACCATAAATTGCTCTGGAAAGTGCCA
This sequence comes from Pinus taeda, assembly GCA_000404065.3. Taxonomy (NCBI): domain Eukaryota; kingdom Viridiplantae; phylum Streptophyta; class Pinopsida; order Pinales; family Pinaceae; genus Pinus; species Pinus taeda. The sequence goes on from APFE031146271.1 coordinate 45,425, forward strand.
TAATAACAAGCTATCCATGGGAGAATATGTATTGAATAGCCCATTTCTTTCCATTCTAATGGGTGGTGCTGATGTTGTACTGGGAGTCCAATGGCTACAATCCTTGGGTACAATAACTTTTAATTTTCTAGAAATTTTCTGCGGAAGGAAAGGAAGTTGAATTAAGGGGTATTGCAGGGAAACCAGGAAAGATAATTATCTCTAACGGTATGACAAAGCTTCTAAAAAAGGAACAATGAGTTGTAATTGCACAATTATGTTCACTATATGTTTCCACATCAAAATCATCTATTTCTCCAGATCTCCAAAAAGTCTTGGACAATCATTCCAAGATATTTGAGACTCGCAAAGGTCTCCCACCTATTCGTGATCAGGATCATGCTATTCATTTGATTCTAGGAAGTGTTCCTCCAAACATCAAGCCGTACAGATATACCTATGCCCAAAAGAGTGAAATTGAATGTATGGTTGCAGAAAGGCTAGAGGCTGGTATAATTCAACCTAGTCAAAGTTCTTTCTCTGCTCCAGTGATATTGGTGCACAAGAAGGATGGATCATGGCGCATGTGTTCTGGTTATAGGGAGCTCAACAAGCTCACTATTAAAGATAAATTTCCCATTTTTGTCATTGATGGATTATTGGATGAATTTAATGGATCAATTTACTTCACCAAGTTGGATCTTCGTTCAGGATATCATCAAATCAGAATGAAGACTGAAGACATTCTGAAAATAGCATCTAGAATTCATGAGGGTCATTATAAATTTTTGGTCATGCCTTTTGGCCTTACCAATGCACTTTCTACATTTCAAGGTTTGATGAATTCTATTTTCAAACCATTCCTTAGAAAATTTGTGTTAGCATCTTTTTATGATATACTAATCTACAACAAGTCTTGGAAGGATCATGTTGAACATGTTGACAGGGTGTTACAATTATTGGAGGAGAAACAATTATATGCAAAAAGCTCCAAATGTTTCTTTGGAGTACAAGAGGTGGAATATCTAGGTCATATTGTATCTCATGAAGGTGTTAAGGTAGACCCTAGCAAAATTAAAGCCATTAAGGAATGGAAAATCCCCACATTCATAAAGCATCTGCAAGGATTTCTCGGGGTGATGGGGTATTATCGCAAGTTTGTTAAGAATTATGGGAGAATAGCAGCACCTCTAACAACATTATTGAAGAAAGATGCATTTTCATGGACTTCGGAAGCGACAAAGGCCTTCGAACATCTTAAAGAGGCAATGTGCCAAGCACCGGTCTTAGCTACATTGAACTTCACAAAAACCTTTATTGTGGAATGTGATGCTTCAAGAAACAGAATTGGTGTTGTTCTAATGCAAGATGAAAGACCCATTGCTTTTGAATGTCGTCCAATCAAGGGAAAGTTTTTACACAAAGGTATTTATGAGAAGGAAATGTTGGCAATACTCCATGCACTTAAGAAATGGCGACCCTACCTAATGGGAAGACACTTCAAGGTAAAAACGGATCATGATAGCCTTAAATACTTTTTAGAACAAAGATGATCCTCTGAAGAGCAACAAAAGTGGGTCACAAAGATGTTGGGTTATGACTTTGAAATCATCTACAAAAAAGGGAAGCAAAATGTGGTGGCAGATGCACTCTCAAGAAAGGATGAGGATATGGAAGCATTGTTGTGCGCCATTTCTATATCCAACCAGATTGGATAAACGAAGCAAGGGGGAATGGAAGAATGACGAAGAACTGTGGGCACGTATTCGAAAGCTACAAAAAGATTCCAGTACATCTGATACATTTAGCTGGAAAAATGATTATGGTACAAAGATCTCTTATACCTCTGTAAAAATTCCCAACTCAAACAAAAGATTCTTATGGACTTGCACACTTCTCCCTTGGGAGGGCACTCAGGATTTTTAAAAACTTACCACAGGGTTAAGAAGGAATTTTTTTGGGATGGCCTTAAATCGGATATTCAAAAGTTTGTGGCAGAATGTTTGGTTTGCCAACAAAATAAAGTTGAAACAATTAAGACACCAAGCCTATGACAACCTTTATCCATTCCAAGCCAACGTTGGGAGGAGGTTTCAATGGATTTTATCACAGGGTTACCCAAGTCTGAAGGAAAGAGTATCATCATGGTGGTAGTTGACAGACTTACCAAGTATGCTCACTTTTGTGCATTATCACATCCATTTAAAGCCAATACAATTTCTACTGCATTTATGGAACAATTCAAAAGCTACATGGAAACCCAAAGATTATTGTAAGTGACAGAGATCCCATTTTCACTGGAAATTTTTGGACAAAATTATTTTCTTGTCTTGGTACTCAGTTAGCTCATAGCTCATCTAATCATCCTCAATCTGATGGGCAAACTGAGATAGTAAACAAATGTTGGGAAGGATATCTTCGTTGCTTTGTATCTAATAAGCAGATACAATGGGTCAAATGGTTGCCTTTGGCTGAATGGTGGTATAACACTTCCTTCAATACAGCAACAAAAATGACCCCATTTATGGCACTTTATTGGTATCAACCACCATCCATCACATCATATTTAAGAGAAAATTCTAAGGTTCAAGCAGTGGAACATCACATCAAACATCAACAACAAGTCCTCCAACTCTTAAAGTATAACCTCATGTTGGCGCAAAATAGAATGAAACAACAGGCATATCAACATCGCAGCGAAAGAAGTTTTGATGTAGGTGATTGGGTATTCCTACGGCTACAAACATATAAACAAATGTCCCTAAAGCAAGCTAAGAAGGATAGTAAATTATCACCAAAGTATTATGGTCCATATAAGGTGTTGCAAAAGATTGGTACTATGGCATACAAATTGGAGCTTCCTGCAGCTTCTCAAGTGCACCCAGTTTTC
>APFE031146271.1:48761-79530 GCA_000404065.3 Pinus taeda
CATCCTCAATCTGATGGGCAAACTAAGATAGTAAACAAATGTTTGGAAGGATATCTTCTTTGCTTTGTATCTAATAAATAGACACAATGGGTCAAATGGTTGCCTTTAGCTAAATGGTGGTATAACACTTCCTTCCATACTGCAACAAAAATGACCCCATTTATGGAACTTTATGGATATCAGCCACCATCCATCACATCATATTTAAGAGAAAATTCTAAGGTTCAAGTAGTGTAACATCACATCGAGCATCAACAACAAGTTCTCCAACTCTTAAAGGATAACCTCATGTTGGCACAGAATAGAATGAAACAACAGGTAGATCAACATTGTAGCGAAAGAAGTTTTGATATAGGTGACTGGGTATTCCTACGGCTATGATCCATACAAGGTGTTGCAAAAGATTGTTACTATGGCATACAAATTGGAGCTTCCTGCAGCTTCTTGAGTGCACCCACTTTTCCATGTTTCATGTTTAAAGAAGGTTATCGGCAACAAGCTCCCAGTTCAAACAATATTGGCAAAACTTGACGAGGAAGGAAAAATAATATTGGAACCGGACGAAGCACAGAAACAAGAACTCGACAACTACGAAAATGATCAATTTCAGAGTATCTCATCAAGTGGAAGAACTTATCTGCTGAAGATTCCACATGGGAGGATGAGAAGTTTATACAGAAGCATCCAGAACTACTCAAGCGTTGAGGACAACACTTTTTTTAAGGAGAGGGGCATGTTAGGTCCCTATAATACTAGTGATTCCCCCATTACTATTGTATTTGTATCCCTTATTAATATTGTTGTGCCCCTCTTGTCCCCATATTGTTATTTCTGTGCCCCATAGAATTGCTCTATTGTTATTTTTGTGCCTTTATGTTATTAATGTTAGGTCAGATTGGTTATATTGTGACCTCTTAGACTCTTATATATAGAAGGGAGGTTTTGTCATTTGGATCATCTAAGAATTGTTCATTTGTGTAATGTAAAGGAGGCTTCCCCCTCGAAGAGGCCTATTTCTAAGGCATTGATCTATCTTTTCTATCGTTTTGTGAGTTGGTTTCTTAACATAATCCATCCATTAGTGATAATATTTTATACCTAGATATAATTTGGAGTATCTGCCCCATAGATAGCACAGGGTAATTGAATTTTTTTGAAGCTCGATTGAGGTTCTAGAAATTGACACATAGACGTATCTCGTCAAAATTTTTCCTAAGAAGAAAAAGGTTGGAAACCAACGTAGAATGTTGAACTTTGAAAATGATCCAAGCATCCAGCAATTTCCTTAATTTATTTTGAATCAGGGGTTCAAGCATCGGATTAACTTTCCTTAAGTTTTATTAAAACGGTTTCACCCCTTCTTTGATAGGAATGACATGCTGGATGATATGTGTATCATATGTCTTCAAATCATCATACATCCATGTGAATACATCTTGATACTATTTGAACAGGCAAATGAAATCCTATTGTTCTTAAGGGGAGCAAGATGTACCGAGGTTCACATATTTCTTATCATCTTCTTTGGTTCCAAAATTGACTTATTCATGTGATAACGTTGAGCTTTGAGTCTTTGTGTTCACTAGTCCTCTAAAATGGTTTGGTAGATCATATAAGTTCTCAAGGGACACTACACATTTGGGCATAATATTCCCCTTAGATGGTTGAGCTTCTTCCTGCAAGGCCTTCTCGTGCTCATCTTCTTCAATAACCACATCTTTGAGTACATCCAAATTGGCCATGAAGTGTAGTACATGTTGGTCATCATTAAAAACACGAAAATTAGTGACATTATCAAGCACGAGATGGATTATCAATGATTTCTATAGAAAATCCAACTTTTATTGGTGATATTCTAGCAACTACATTGGCTAATGTATCTGCGGAAATATTACAAACTCTAAGAATATAACTAATATTAAATTTTTTAAAGAAAGAAATAAGTCGCCATAACTCTTTCTGGTAGTTTTTCAAATTAGGTGAGACATAGTGAATGGTATTCTGTACCTGACGCGTAACAACCTCTGAATCACCAATTACCTTAGGTGCTTCGAGCTTGGGGTATATGGCCTTCTTTAACTTGAGAACAAGTGCTTCATATTCAAAAGTGTGGTTTTTGCACTCAAAGTCCAAGGGGTATGATCAAATGTACCCTTTTTTTCGAGGGTCAATGAGAATACAACCAACTTCAAAACCATCATGTCTTACAACCATCAAAGTATAAGGTACAAATATTAGTAGCTACTAAGCTAGTTCCTACACTAGAAATATGTACATCTATATTACAAGTTTCATTTGCACCAGTTAGACTGCATGGAAGGAGCTACAACTGTGTATCAGATGGTATAGGTGAAGGTTTTTCTTGATAACACCTATGATCGACCTCTAGGAAACAATTTCCAAAAATGATATTTGCGAAGTTGAATGACTCATTATGTCCCTCAAGTGTTGTCACGATATGTTTCATGAAAGATTCACTTTCCAATCAAATTTGGCTATTTATGCCCTTGTAAGGAAGCCATAAATGTGTCTAGTCTATTGAAAATCACCCTTGTAGCTTGTTGGCCCAATCTCTACTTAAAAGGAGCCCATTGGCTTCAGGAATGTCCACAATAATGCTCTTAATGCATTGGTGAAATATATGTTCTAATGACAAGTGGATGATGACATTATTAATTTCACCAATTGCCTGGACCAATGATATGTCCAATTGTATGATGTGTGCATCATACTTTCTAATTTGGCATTAATTTTCTTGGCAACAGATAAGGGCATGAAATTTGCAAATGCACCGGAATCAATAAGAGAATTTTGGACATTATAATTAAATATCTCAAATGTTAAGAGAAAATGGGGGCAAAGAGTGTTAGTATTTAAGTTAAAAAAAATAACTACAAACTCAAAAATGTCATGAGACTTACCATAAATAGCTTGAGAAGCAAAAAATTCATTACCCGACGAAGGCTCTGATGCAAATGCTCAGAGTACCAATTCATATCGTCTTTCTATCTTTGTAAGCTCAAAGATTGAGATATCGGCATGAGCTTTTTTAATATCTTCAATAATGTTTTAATCAATACTTTTATTTTTAACAGGTCATGTGGAAGTGTTAGGTGGTGTAGCTTTGTTTGAAGCTTCCGAAGTGATGAACTTGTTCTTTTTATTTGTGGAAGTTTTCTTAAGAGGGGGAGAACTTAAAATTATTCTACAAACTCTGAGCAATATTAGTAGGTTGGAGAATCCTCCTCAACAATTAATTTTTAAACTCTTTCTTAGAAATTGGTCCTTTTCTCCTTAGGTTATATCTCTTAGATGCTTGTTGAGGAGGTTCACTCACTATTGGTTCATCAACACTTTGTTTATTAACATTATATATGATACCAAATGTATTAACTTAATTCCCAACACTTGAAATTCCCTCGATCATGGTAGATTCATTTGCTTCTTCACTCTGCTCAGATTAATCCTCTATTAATAAGGTGTCTACATAGTTGGTCATCATAACATTCATGTTATGGTTCCACTGGGGACATCTTCTCCTGATGGAAAGTAAAAAAGTTATCCATGCCCCAACTTTTAACATTAAATGTCACATTGGAGCTCTAAGAAAATTTAGTTGATTTACTATTGTTATTCTTCTTCAAGAAAGGAATATTAAAATACTTACTGCTGGTAGATGCCTCACTTGACTTCCTCTTTAGTTCAAATACTTCATTAGTGTGCAACTTCGAAGACTTAGCCAAGATTTCCATATCAAAAGAATATTTTTCTTTGGATTTAGTGGAAGAGGCTTGAGTTTTCTTTGGAGTCTTTAGGATCTTCATGATTTTCAATGTATCTAACAGAATGTAAGTCATTTTCAACAATAATCACTTTTGAAAAGTTCAAAGCCAATGTATCCTTTATAACTCATTTAACAAACACGAAAATATTAGTACGCAAGGAAATTGTGTAATAATATTTGGTGATAGAATCACGTAGTTCAACATCGGTAGGGAACTTATTCAATAAAAGTTTAAACTGATTACAATCCTTTACTTTTTCCTTGTCCCTCATCTTTAGATTCCCAAGTTCTTTTAGCAACATGGCAGGAGTTTTTTCATCGGAAAATTTATCTAAAAATAACTTGTCCTCACAATAAGTCTTGGTATAGTCTCGAAACGTTGACATTCAAAAATGACTATTGTGGGAATTTTGGCATCTCAAATTGATGGTGAATTAATCAAATTAACGATCTTATTATGGTTGATCTTTTTGCTTCAATTTTTAGAGCATAAGATATACCATTTACACAAAAATATGGATATTTGATTCTTATTAAATTAGCTCACTTATAGCTATTGATTTAGTATATGGGCAATCAAGATAGTGATGGGACTCTAAATTAGACATAAATTAAGGACCATATGACCATCCTTAAGCACATTAAACCTCTCCTTTTACATTAGATAATGTATTTTTAACTTTAATATGTTCATTAGGAAGGTTTATGGATAATTGCATATGTGTGCCTAATCTTATTTATTTTTGTGGAATATTGTGAGAATATTGGGTAGATTATGAAGATTTGCAGGAGGAGATAATTTAGGGGCTTTCTCCCTACTACAGGAGGATCAATATTAAATAATAAATCAAGAATATATTATGAAATAATTGCACAGATTCTGGGGCTCCAATGATTGAGAAAATCTAGGAATGTGTTCCCTGACATTTAATGAAGATTCCTACTACTAGGAACCAGATCCACTAATTAAGGGATTTTGGTGGGGAAATATTATTCCTTTCATGGGGAATGCTTCCTAATAATCTTGTGTAAGTACCAAGTCAAATTTCCCTCTAGGGGTGGACTTTTATTAGTCTTCTTGTGGAGAGAACTCATATTTTTGTAGCTCCACTGTCATTTCTTGCAAGGATGTAATTGCATTGATGGAAATAATGAAGGTTGCTACCATGTTCAAATTATAAATCTTGGTCTCTTCCATAGAACTCTGATTTCCCTTGGGATTTGTCATCGTAGGAGCCTCAAAGCCCTTTTTTTATCATTTACTTTTCTTCTTTTGACTTCTTATTCACATGCATCTCTTGTTCTTGTCTTTTTGCTATTTCTACATTTAGTATTAATGATTTCTTGTTATAGGATTGAGTTAAATGGTTGGATTAAGTTATTTTGCACGATCAAAAGCATCATTTAATCATTGGAATGGCTTTATAAGGTCATAGTAATCATTGATTTACTTGGATTAGTTTGCTTATTCCCAAATCTAGATTTCTAGATGTCCTTTGTGGCAAATAACCATAAATTTGTACTATGTTTTTAGAGCATGCTAAAGAGATTCAATCTAGTTGATTCCAATTGAATTATATAAAAAAACATTCTATTTAATAACAAAAATTACTCCATTACATTTGCATTTGATAGATTAACTAGCTCACTAGTTCTCGAATTTCTAGATTTTAGACTAGTAATTCTCTGCTATTTTTTAGCATGGCTTAACAAAGGTATTTTTGAGTGATTCCACTTTTAATGGAGACCTAAGACATCCTAGTCAATAATAAAATTTTTCCAATCCAATTTGGATTTTATTTTCTTGCTCATTTAGTGAATTATAGTTTCTTGCAGTAAATCTGCAGTTTCCTGTAGTAACTACAGGATCTCCTATAGCAGCCTTCCAACATGTATATACTTGCCCATATTCACTCAAGAAGCTTGGTTATTGTACCTTAGGGTTGAATAAATACCCCTAGGATATAAATAAATGATTAGGTAAGACTAAAGAGCACTTAGTACTTGCCTCTTTACACACAAAACATTTCAGCGATTTGGGCTAATGCACAAATTTATGAAATGGATAATACAATGATGATTGCCACATCCAATGAACTCTATTAATGGACCTAAACTCCTTGAAATGAAATTATTGAAATTTAATTGATGATAGAATATGTGTCTTTCCTTGTATTTTCTTTCTTGCAATAGGTTAAGGTTTCCATTTCAAGTATTTTGTTTTCTACAATTACTTTAGGGTCTCATTTTATTACATTCAATCCATTACATCATGACATAAAAGGAATGACACATTGTATGCTACACATATAGTGTCAATACCTCTTAATTTTGTACGAATGTCGGGTTGATAATTAAAGTCGGTAGCCTTGGGAGTTGCAACATTCTTGTTGCAATGCCAAGGCTCATCACTTTTTGGCACCGTTGTCGGGGAGGTTTCAAATTATGCATTTTTTTTCCCTAGTTGATTAATTTATTTTTACTTTTTTCAAAAGAAAAAAATATTTTCTTTAGGAATATTAAGTTTCAAAAACAGAAAAGTGCATCACATTAGTGTTTTCATTCAATCATAAAAACAAAAAACTTCTCCAACACCAACCCACCCCCCACATTTGATCATGTGGTGCAGTAAGAGCCACATAACCATCCACTTTTGTAAGTAGAATAAGAAGAGATGGAAAATAATGTAGAAGAAATGGATGCAGATTATGACAATGAGGAAGATCCTCTCAGATTTCCCATTCAAGATACTGATAGTAGTGTGCACATGAAGAACATCCCTCCATATTTTCTTCCAAAATTTCTTGGTCTAAGGTCAAAGGATCTAGAAACCTTTCTCTTTGAAATTGAAATCCTTTGTATATCTTATGGTTACTTACTAAACACTCAAAAATTGAGATTGTTCTTGGCAACATTGAAGGATAGAACTCTTAAATGCTTCATGAGTTTATGGACTAATTCAATAAGATCATGGAGTGAGATACAAAAAGATATTTCTAAAAAATATAAATATCATGATCTTAAAGAAGAAATATTTAGAATGAATCAAAAAGAAGATGAGAGTCTAGAGGATCTAATAGAGAGGTTCATGTATAATGTTAAGAGGGAAAAACTACATCATTTAGGATCTAACATACTAAAAACCCTCTTACTTAGAAAAATTAGGGATGAGTGGATTAATCTCCTTGATCTCATGAGTAAAGGTGATGTATTCCAATTATCATTTGAAGAAATTGTGAAACATGCAAACACATATCAAGAGGAAAGGTAAGGGTAATTCAATCAACATCAAGATCGGTAAGTCAAGCTAAACTTGGAAATTTATTTGATAACTTTAAAACATAAATTCTTAGCAATCTAAGTGAACAAGTAGAAATGTTACGAATACAAAATGAGAAAAAATAAGATGTTCATATTTGTGTTTTCCATGCAAAATCAAATGATGTTAAATATTTCCCCTCATTACCAAGGTTAAAGGAAGCTTACCAAGAGGACAATGGAGCAAGTCAATTTCCAATGCAACTATGTGATGTACGTCAAAGAGGACCATAATAGTCTATTCAACCTAATATGATGCAAGAGCCTAATTCACAATTTCAAGCTAATGCACATCCAGATCAAAGTAATTGTAATACACCCTTTCCTTGGAAACCTTGGGCATCTCAACCCCAAAACCAATATTGGCAACAAGGTTGGCAGGGAACTTATGAGATCCATCCACAATATCCTCAATATTTTCCTCAATATCCTACATATTCAAATCCATGTTATCCCTACCATCCACATACACCACAAACACAACCCCAACCACATCCATATCAAATATACACTCTCACTCAACTACTTGTACCACCATTTCCGAGCCCACACGATGAAGTAGCTTAGCCCACTTACAATGTTGAGGTACAACACTTCCAAACATATCCTCTCGAAATGGTATTCATCTTAGCTCAGGAAGAGTATCACAAAATACAGTTTCTCTTGATACTATTGAAGGACAACATTTAGAAAAAGAAGATTCAAATGAGAAGACCAAAGAATCATGGGTTGCACTTGACGAAGGCCAAACATTAGAATCAGAGAATGGGAAAGTTCCCTCATGTAAACCATCAGATCCTCTATATGTTCAAGAGAGTAATCAACAAAAAGAAGAAGATATGAATTTCATGGAAGAAGATGACATCCAAGATGATCCAAATCAGTAAGTGGACCAAGGGCATCACAACCATATTGAAATATGATTCCAGACAATCACTAAGTTGTAGCAATACTCTCTTCTTCAACTTCGCTTGATATCATCAAAGTCAAAGCATTTGGTATCTTACATTCAGGTACATGTCAAAGAATATGTTTCGATCCTACACATGATTTTATTTGTCATCCAGTTATGCAAGTGGCTCCATTGGAAGTATTCATGCACTTGAAAATGATTTTGTTTTTTCAAGTAGAATAGGTTAGGAAAAGAAATTAAAAATGAAAAATAAGAGGAAAAAATAAAATCTCAGGTGAAAACCTCCTTTGAGGCACCTAATATTGGCTCATTGATTGAAAACCTCCATGAGGCAGTCAATGGGTTGGAAAAAGAAGAAAGAAAGAAAGAAAGAAAAAACAAAATCCTAGGTGAAAACCTCCTTTGAGGCGCCTAGGTAGACCTACTAGTTGAAAACCTCGTTGAGTGGCTAGTAGGCCTAAAAGAAAAAAGAATAAAAAATAAAAAAAAAATTCTCCATGTATCTCTCTGTCTCGTGAATGCAGGTGTTCTCCAACCTCTCCTAGCAACAAAAACAAGTTAGCCACCAAAAGAAAAGTTGATCAAAAGTCTATTCAAAGGAATTCAAACTTGGACTTTCTCCTCATTTTCTCAAATTATCCAAAAGGACCAAGTCCATGCCAATCCATCACCCTCATCTATTTCCACCATCCACTCATAATTCCTAATATTTTACCACTCGTTTTCCTTGTTGTCCTAAAATGTTACAGGAAGATCTTACAGTTACTACAGGATAGAAAAATAAATAGAGCAAAAAATTATTTTTGAAATATCTTGAAAAACATGCATCCATTTGCCAATTTGTTTTAGGAGGATATGCATATGGATGAACATAACATGTCTAGGAAATTTCAGCAAATTCCAGTGTATAGTTTTCAAGAAATTGAACTCCATCACCTACAACAATTTTTGAATTTTCTCGATATTCGTGCATCCATTTAAAAATTGGTTTCATGGGGAGATGAATATGGATGATCGTAACATGCCCAAGAAATTTCAGTGAATTCTAGTGCATAGTTTTCGAGAAATTGACCTCCATCACCTACAACCATTTTTTATTTTTCTCGAGATTCGTGCATCCATTGGCCAATTTTTGTTTATGGGGAGGTGGATAAGGATGATGGAAACATACTTAGATTATTTCAAGTCAATCCAGTATACCGTTTGGGAGATATGGGTTTAAACAGGCTACTACAAGGTTTCATGTAGTTACTATAGGATGTCCTAGTTTACTACAGGATGACCTGGTTTTATGCAGGAAACTAGATGAAAGCTATAGGAAGGAAGTGAAGGGGAAATGAAGTGTTGGTAAGGCGTATGATAGTTGTGAAAAGTGTTGGGAAGGTGAACATCACCCATGGTCATGCCCAACACTACAATAAGGTCAGATTTGACTAAGATAACTTGCTCATGGTAACTGGAAGACAAAGGTTTAGAATCACCAAGCTATGAAGACCTGTGCAAAAGAAAACAAAGGAAATTATCACCTTCGAAGGACCATGGATCGATCACCAACTCAGTAGCAACATGCATGCCTCTCCAATGACCATCAGGTATAGGTATGTAATATTCTTGACCTATTCTCTTGAGCATGTTATAGATAGAAGTTTGTTGTCAATGCATGAGAGATGAGGTTTTATAAGCTAAGGATGGGTCAATAGTCTCGGCCACCTTCAACTAGTTAATGCAGCTAACTCCTTCACTCATGCAATATGGAAAAAACAAATTAGAAAGGGTGATGATTTCGAGGAATGGGGACAATAATTAAAAGAGGAAATTTTTGCAAAGGCCAAGTCACACAGAACTCCAAGCCCTCCATCCACTTCTTATCCACTATCTATCTGTCATTCATCCATCCCATTTCATAAGAAAATAATTAATATTTTTCAAGAACAAACCCTACATTCTGTCTCACCCTAAAAATTTCTTGAAAAAAAACACACACAACACATCCTCTCCATTTTCACAAACCTACACTACTCCCTCTAAGCCCTAGCATCATCCTCTAAACCCTCTACATCATTTCTCATCACTCCCATACATAGAAGGAATGGCTGCTACAGGAAGGCAGAATGCTGCAACAAGAAGGAAGAAAGGAACAAATTGTGCTAAGACCCAAAATGGCAGTGCCTATGAGAGACCTAATAAAAAAAAAAAGAACTCCAGGGCCATTAGGCAATCATCTAGGCCACAAAATAGAAGAAGAAGGAAATAAAAGGAAAGAAGCCATTCACCATCAAATAGAACTCAAATTACAGTGATGAAAAGAGGTTTTCCAAGAGGTCTCTAATCTCTTTATAGCTTTTGCCCAAGGCCTAAAAGATGTTATAGAAAGGGGAGAAAGGCATGGAAGTCAAGTTGAGGGCATACTCTAGGATGAAACTATCATTTCTGCTCAAAACAGGTTTAAACATGCTGCTACAGGGTTTCATGTAGTTACTGGAAAAATTACTATAGGATGTCCTAGTTCTCATCTAAAGGTGTTTTGAAGGTTTCAGAGGTCTCCAAATGGTGGAAAAAGGTAGCAGGAGGTTGGAAAGGTATGTGGAAGACCTTGCCAAACTGAAAAATATTCAATAACCCATATTGAATAAGGGGAAGAAGGTAGGCTAATGGTCTCAAGAAACACTTTGATTTATCTTTGCACAAACAGTTTTGGAAAAATGAGTGAAAATGGAATGAAGGTTTCAAGGGAGAGGATATGAATGAAATGGATATACAAGCCAACAAAGTTCACTTGCAAAGAGGAAAGTTAAATTTTTTTCTTGGAAGACTGTTAAACAATCATGAAAATAACAATTACATTTTTGTACTTGTCCTTGCAGAACTTACAACCAAGATTCTTAAGAGAAAGGACTAAGGAATGCACAACAGAGAGGACACCAGAGCCATGAGAAACACTTTTAGTAGGGGTTCTGACCATCCTTCAACACATTAAACCTCTCTTTTGCATTAGATATTGTATTTTTACCTTTATGCTCATTAGGAAGGTTTATGGATAATGGCATATTTGTGCCTAATATTATTTATTTTTGCAAAATATTGTAAGAATATTGGGAAAATTATGAAGACTTGGAGGAGGAGATAATTTAGGGACTTTATCCCTACTATAGGAGGATCAATATTAAATAATAAATCAAGAAGATATTCTGAAATAATAGCAGAGATTCTGGGGCTCTAATCATTGAGAAAATCTAGGAATGTGCTCAGTGTCGTTTAACACAGATTCCTAGTATTAGGAACCAGATCCACTAATTAAGGTATTTTTGTGGGGAAATCTTCATCCTTTCATGGAGAATGCTTCCTAATCATTTTGTATAAGTACCAAGTCAAATTTTTCTCTAAGGGTGGATTTGTATTAGTCTTCTTGTGGAGATAACTCATATTTTTGTAGCTCTATTGTCATTTTTTGCAAGGATGTAATTGTATTGATGGAAATAATGAAGATTGGTGCCATGTTTAGCTTCTAAATGTTGGACTCCTCCATAGGAATCTGATATTCCTTGGGCTTGACCATCCAAGGAGCCTCAGAGCCTTTTTGTATCATTTACTTTTCTTCTTTTCACTTCTTATTCACATGCATCTCTTGTTCTTGTCTTTTTCCTATTTCTGCATTTAGTATTAATGATTTCTTGTTGTAGGATTGAATTAAATGGTTGAATTAAGTTATTTTTCATGATCACAAGCATTGTTTCATCATTGGAACAGCTTCGAAAGGTCATAGTAATCATTGAGTTACTTGGATTAGTTAGCTTATTCCCAAATCTAGATTTTTGGAAGTCCTTTGTGGCAAACAACAATAAATCTCTGCTACTTTTTAGAGCATGCTAATGATATTGAATTAAGTTGAATCCACTTGCATTAGATCACAAAAAATATATATTTAATAACAAAAATCACCCCATTAAATTTTCACTTTATTAGGTTAGGCATTTGATAGATTTACTGGCTCACTAGTTCTCAAATTTCTAGATTTTAGACTAGTAATTTTCTTCTATTTTTTAGCATGGGTTAACAGATATATTTTTTAGTGATTCCTCTTATAATGGATACCTAAGACATCCTAGCCAATGAAAAAATTTGTCCCATCCAATTTGGATTTGATTTGTTTGTACATTCAGTGAATTATAATTTCCTGTAGTAAATCTGCAGTTTCCTGTAGTAACTTAAGATCTCCTATATCGGCATTCCAACATGTATATACTTGCCTAGATTCACTCAAGAAGCTTGGTCATTGTCCCTTAGGTTTGAATAAAGACCCCTAGGCTCTAAATAAATTATTAGGGAAGACTAAAGACCACTTAATACTTACCACTTTACCCATGCAAAACATTTCAGTGATTTGGGCTAATGGACAGATTTATGAAATGGATAATACAATGATGATTGCCACATCCAATGAAATTTATTAATGGACCTAAACTCTTTGAAATGTAATGATTGAAATTTACTTCATGAGATTTACTTTATGCAATTATAATAGGTTTCTTTCCTTGTATTTTGTTTCTTGCAATAGGTTAAGGTTTCCATTTCGAGAATTTCATTTTCTTCAATTAGTTTAGGATTTGATTTTATTATATTCTCTCCATTATATCATGACATCAAAGGAAGGACACATTGTACACTACACATATAGTGTTGATAACTCTTAAGTTTGTACAAACCACAGGTTGATAATTAAAGTTGGTAGCCTTGGGAGTTGCAACATTCTTGTTGCAATACTGAGGCTCATCAAATAGCACAAATCACAACATTTTTGTGATTTTAGAACTAGAATTTTCGCTCGTGTTCTTGTGATATTTTTTTACTATATAGACAACAAAGATAACAAAAACCATAAGGTTTTTCTAAATTTAGAATTAGAGGCTTCATATCTTTTCACTTGTTCTTGATTGGTGTCTTTGTAAAGGGTAATGTTCTATTCTTAAAGCCATGACCTGTACACCAGTCCCAATGTCATAACATATGATGGCCAAAAGTATTAGAAAACACATTTTAAGTAATTTTGAACAAGGTTAACAACCAACTTTATTCAATAAAGTACATACACATGCCATTTGGTAGGAAACATATAATAGTCTTGATCTCAATTT
This sequence comes from Pinus taeda, assembly GCA_000404065.3. Lineage (NCBI taxonomy): Eukaryota > Viridiplantae > Streptophyta > Pinopsida > Pinales > Pinaceae > Pinus > Pinus taeda. The sequence goes on from APFE031146271.1 coordinate 61,909, forward strand.
CAATTTCAGTTTATATATCAATTTCTATTTCTGTTTCTATTTCCACTCCAATATAACTATTTCGATGCAATTTACATTGTAAATAAAATGCACTTGATATCAAAATTTTGCATACCTATTTTTTAAAAATGTTAAAATAATGCAATTTGAAATCAATATTACTCACATCCTATATAAGTGAGTGCATGCAATAGGATGACTTTCATCATTTCATCAAATTCTTTTTTAATTATTATATGTTACTAAGAGTTAAATTTAAAGTGATAGCATTGTCAACATATCTCTTGATTACATGGTTTTCTTTTTCTCAAGTATATTTTTTTGATGACCTTTGTTTGAAATGTAACCAAAATTTGTTGAAATAGTATATCCGAGTTGATAAATATTTATAGTTTGAATTCCCTAGGGTTTTTTAAACGAGTTTCTGAATCCATTTATGCATTCAAGTGCAAAAAATAGTTATCTCACAGGGAATTATATTAGTGAAAAATACAAAGATGTAGAAGAATTAGACTCCACCTTATAAATATCATGCATCTTTAGTTAAATATGTATTTCATATTATGATTGCATGCACCTTTAATATGTGAAATGCTTCCTCTAAGATATCACAAGTTCAAATCCAAAGTGGGGTAGATTATGTACACCTCTGCAAACTTTAACAAATTGTTATAAGGAGACAAGTATGTTCTCTCACAAATACGGAATTATTACACACAAATTTGATGTCTCACTTAACTATGTCCTTAGAGTTAGATTATAACTATTATTATTTTTAAAGAACATGTATAATTTTTCATTAAATCTCTTTGGAATGCAGACCAAAACCTGGTATATATTCAAGCCATGATTATTTTTCTGTAATAAAAAAACTACACTGACATCTATTACATATTACAACCATTCCATTCACACCTATTCTAAATAGATTCTTCTTATGCATTTTCTAGAAAACACCTAAGATATCTACATACTTGTAATATGTATATTATTATTTTAAACTTTCAAACTAACTACATGCTCTCTTTTTCTAGGTTGACAAAAGATTATTCTTCTCCTAGTCCAAATTGGTGCTCACACTGATTACATCTCTAACTTTCTCTACCATATTAAACTTCCTATGCATCATATCCTCTAGTGCATCAACACATTTCTCTACATATAAACCATTTGTTTCCATAGCCATTTCATCCATTTTAAATGTAAGTCTATCAAATGGAAATTGGAGCATGTTGATTTTGGATTCCAAAAGTCCAAGTTTCTGACTTGTTAATTCATTATGCACCTACATCTCCTCTAGGTACATTCTCATCAATCAGATTTATACATTTCCTACATAATCTAGTGCACCTTATTTATGGTCTTCAATGCCATTTGCAACTCCGGGAGTGTCATTGTTGGCCATGGGGGTCACCCTGCACTATTCACTTCCTGTTCTCTGAGAGTATATGCCACGAGCCTCAAAATTTGTGTTAGGTCCCTATAATACTAGTGTATTCCCCTTATTTTTATTGTTAGTGCAGCCCCCTATTGTTATTGATGTGCCTATGTATCCCTCATGTTGTTATTGTTGTGCCTCATAAAATCCCACTATTTGTATTGTTGTGCCCTTACATTATTATTGTTATGTAGGCTTATATTATATTATGACCCCTTAAAGTCCTAAATATAACAAGGAGGTATTATCATTTATATCATCCAATAATTGTTCATTTATGTAATTTAAAGGAGGTTGCCCCTCGAGGAAAATAATTTTTAATTCGTTGATGTATATTTTCTTCTAATTTGTGAGTTGGTTGCATAACATTTGGTATGAGAACTTTGGATTATAGGGTTTCGCTTTTTCAAATAGATCGTCTTGGAATTTTCGTTAAAAAAAAAAAATCGACAAGGTTTCAAAAGCCAAAATTTCAAGAAATGGATCTAAAATATTGGTGAACTTTGTGTATGAGTTTCATATTCTGGTTTGCTATATTTTATGATATATGATCCAAGGAAGTTAGAGTTTTTGGAGGCTCCGGAATTCAATATCAAACATATGACATAGGGAAATTTGTCATAACTTTCCATCTGAGATCATATTTGAATTTCGTGAAATGTGACTGAGAGCGCATGGACTGTAGTTTCTATTCATGGCTAGAGGTTGAAACATTGACATGTGGCACTCCATACAGTTCCTCTCTACTGAACCAGTCTATAATCAGGTCATCATGGGAGATTGGACATAACACTTTCTTGAAGAATCTAATCTTAGTATGACTTGTGGGGTTGGAAAGAAGACTTAGAGGGCTACCATAGGATGAAATTTAAGACCTTGGAGATCCAAAATTATATAGGTTTAATAGTTTCAATATCAAACTCCTAAAAATCAAGAAAAAGGTGTGTATTTTTTTAAATTTTGCATAACATTTGTTTGAAAAAATAGTTCAAGTGATTTAAAGGGCATAGTGATGCATAGATATAATTTCTTGATTCTAAAATTCGTCCAAACAAAAATATGGACACACCTAGTAAGAAACCATAAAGATCTTCTATGACACATGAAGAAGGGGAAGAAATGCAACATGATATATCAAAATTATGAGACCAAGTGCAACAAATTTCGCTCTCGCAAAAAGTAAAAAAATAAATAATTGGAAGCCAAGATTAATGTTAATATAGATGGTCTAAAAATGGACATGAAATTTTTGAATGGTGTTTTAAAATAATACATGGAAGAAATAATGAATGTCAAGATAGAAGTGTTAAAAGAAGGTTTGGAAAAGTTTCTAGAAGAAAGACTTCCCAATGGTGATAAGATAATCCATGAAAATAATGATGAGGAAAAAAAGAATATGAATTATGATTTTAGAGACTCAAATTTTGGATTTAATAACCACCACGTTCCAAATATCGATATGATGAATTTTTATGGTAAGGATCCGGTAACATGGATAGTACAGATGGAGCAACATTTTGATATGCATGATGTGCAACACACACAAAAGGTAAACATTGCATCTTTATATTTAGAAACCAATTAGTCTATATGGTATCGATGTATTTGTTCTCATAAACCACTTATCACTTGGTCATTTTTTTATGGAGGAAATGATAGCACATTATGAGGGTACAAAGAGAAACACCTTCTTTATCCATTTGATAAATCTCAAACAAAAGGGTTCAATGGAGAAGCACGTTGAGGACTTCTAAAATTTGAATATTAGGGTAATTGATATTCCAGAGGACCATAGGATTGGTGACTTCATAGGGACATTGATGGATAACATCCAACATTAGGTTTTCCTTTGGGAACGTGATTCATTGGAGAAGACATTCAGGGTGACAAAAAAAGTTGAAAGAAAAATTATGGAAACAAGGAATTCTACCACTCACAACTATAAATATGGAAGTGTTGTTGCTCCAAACATTCCATAACCTACAAGGTTGATGCCAGAATAACTAGAGGAAGAAAGAGAAAAAGGGATTTGATATGCTTGTGATACAAAATACACTGAAGGTCATAAGTATGATGAGAATAAGTTATTCTACATAGATTGTGAAGAGGAAGAAGAAAAGGAACAAGAAACATCAAAAGATGAGGGTCTACACTAGGAACCAACCCCAGAGAAATAAGAAATGAATCCAACCATATATTTTAATGAATTGGCATGATTTAAATATATCTAGAATCAAAAGCTAATAGTGTTGATTGATTCGGGTAGTACCAATAATTTTATTCATTGTAAGATAGCCAAGGAATTAAATTGCTTCCTATATCTAGCACCAGAGTATCAAGTGATCGTTGAAAATGGAGGAAATATAAATTGCTTTGGAAAGTGCCATAATATCAAGATAATCATGGGGGAATATATATTTAATAGTCCAATGGTTTCCATTCCAATAGGTGGTGTTGATGTTGTACTAGGAGTCCAATGGTTACAATCTTCAAGGATAATAGCTTTTAATTTTAAAGAACTTTTCTTGAATTTTTTTTGGGAAGGAAAGGAAGTTGAATTAAGGGGTATCGTAGAGAAACCAAGAAATATAATCATCTCTAATGGCATGAAAAAGCTTTTGAAGGAATAACAACGAGTCATAATTGCACAATTATGCTCACTAGAGGTTCAAACATAGAAATAATATATTTATCCATATCTCCAACAAGTCTTGGACAATCATTCTAAGTTATTTGAGACTCCCAAAGGCCTCCCACCTATTCGTGATCATGATCATGTTATTCATTTGATTTCAGGAAGTGTTCCTCCAAACATCAGACCTTATAGATATCCTTATGACCAAAAGAGTGAAATTGAACGTATGGTTGCATAAATGCTAGAGGCTAGTGTAATTCAACCTAGTCAAAGTTCATGCTCTACTCGAGTAGTATTGGTGCACAAGAAGGATGGATTGCGGCCATTGTATCAAGATTATAGGGAGCTCAAAAAGATCACTATTAAAGATAAATTTCCCAGTCTTATCATTGATGAATTGTTGGATGAAATACATGGAGTAATTACTTCACGAAGTTAGAAATTTGTTCAGGATATCATCAAATTAGAAGGAAGACTAAAGGATTTTCGAAAACAACATTCATAAATCATGAGGATCATTATGAATTTTTGGTTAGGCCTTTTTTCCTTACTAATGCACCTTCAACATTTCAATGTTTGATTAATTCCATTTTAAAACCCTTCCATTTTTCGATGATAGACTAATCTACAAAAAGTCTTGGAAGGATCATGTTCAACATGTTGACAAGGTTATCAAACTATTGGAGGAGAAACAATTCTATGAAAAACATCTAAATGTTTATTTTGAGTCTAGGAGGTGGAATATTTGGGTCATATTGTATCTCATGAGGGCGTTAAGGTAGACCCTAACAAAACTAAAGCCAGTAGGGAATGGAAAATCCACACAACTTAAAGAATATCCGAGGATTTCTCAGGTTGAATGGGTATTATTACAAGTTCGTTAAGAATTATGGGAGAATAGCAATGTTGGACAATTGGCATTATCTGTATGGCTAGTGTATGCAAGTGTGTTGTAATTGAGGTCAACAATCATGTTGGGACATGTGTTTGGCAGTTGGCATTGTCGAACTTTTAGAAAGAGTGTTGACATTGATGCCAGCTAGATAGCAGGGATGCTTATGGCATCAGATGTTGGATTTGATGTTCCCTAGCCTAGATGTGATGGTAATTGGGCTAGTTTGATGTTCTTGATGTGTCAAGTTTGGGGGATACCCATGGTTTCTGCAGTGCTTTGTAGAGAATCATCACAGTAGCAAGCTTATTGGAGAAGCCATAAAAAGATGACTATCATGGTTGGGAGTTCCAAACTTTGGAGGAGGTTCTACCTTAAGAGAAAAACTTAGATATTCTTGCAGATGGCACAGTTAGTTAGTGCTTTGAAAGGTCTCTCTAATTGTATGTTGAACCTTGCAAAATTCCTTCAAAGAGCAGGTTCGAAGCAGAAGAAGAAGAGCCAAGGTGGAAATAACATAAGAGAGTTTGCAACCATTTTTCAAGAAACATATGGGATCAAAGCCTACATTGGACTTCTCCAGTGGAAAGTGATGTGAAAGAGATTTCTAGCAGTATGTGGAATTTCGTGAACGGGTCCCAAAACCAAAAGCTATTGATTCCCGAAGTAAGGACCTTGAAACTGCTTAGGAGGAGGTCGAATTTCATACCCTGAATTTCGAGACCTCAGAACTAGGGAAGAAAGCGAAATCAGGACCCAATATCAGAAGGAATGAGGGGTTCCTATTGGAAACTCAGAAGGTCAAGACCATCAAAATATTGGAGGTTTAGAACTTCATAACTCCTTTATAATTCAGTTGAAGAAACGTTTTGATCTAATACCTGAGTAGGAGAACGTTAGGACCCAATATTGTAACCTCAAAGCAAGAAGTCGTTGGAACATCGAACGTTGGAGCAGACTGGAACTTCAGAAGGTAGAGGCCATCAGAACCTTAGAACCTCATAAGTCCTTATAAATTGTAAATTCTTTGAAAGCACCAAGGTTTGCAAGGAAGATGAATTAACAGAGAAAATAATTGAAAAAACCAAGGACCAATGGACCCTTTCTCTCTCCTCGAATTACACACATGGCAATAGTTGACTGGGCCTGGCGATTTCACATGGAACATGATGCAATATTGAAGGTCAACATTTCAAAGGAAAGAGACATCGTAACTCTGTTATAAAATATTTCTAGAAAATTTACAATGGAAGGGGTTCCAATGGTGTTGCCACATGGTTGTCGGGACCCATAGAACCAAGGGCATAGAAAAAAGACTCAGCACCTGAGTGCTATTATTATTTCAGAGGTTAGAATTTCATAACCCCTCTGAAATTAGATTATAAATGAAGTCTCGATACATGGAGCTCTAATATGGTTGTGCTTGTTCGTGGGAAGCTCGAAGGACCAAGGGCACAAATCGGGGTCAACACCTAAGTGCTATGAAGAATTTCATAGCTCATATTTTTGTAACTGTTGTGAAAATGCTTTATGAAAAAGTTCTGATGAAAGGGGCTCCAATATATGTTAGCATATAAATGTAGAAACCCAAAATAACTAAGCGAGAGAGCAGTCAACAAAGGAAGATATCTCCCCTCCAAGATTTGAAATCCTTAGCACCTTAGTGCTAAGTCCCTGGTCACAACTATCAGTTCCATGGTGTAAAACAAGAAGGAGCTAAAGGTAAAATTAGAAGCTCGTGATTTTAGAAGGTAATTACAATGAAAGTTACGACATGTAGGAGCTCAAATATTAGAATACAGAGGAGAATGAAGCTAGTGGTCACATGCAACAGTCACATGGAGGAATGTGATAAAAGGCTAAGTAAGAAGGAGCTAAAGGCTAATAAGGATTTTGCGATTTTGTAATATATTTTTAATAAGAAGTTACAAAATAAAAAGCTCTTATATTGTCGTATAAAGGTATATGAAGGTGTATGAGGATGAATGGGTCAACAGATAAGTAAATGTGTGTATAAGGTTGGTGTCACGGGATTAATGGTGGTTGTAGAAGTCGTTGGGTCAAGATAGAGAGGACCATGATTTAAAAAGGTAGCAGTTGACTCCAAAATGGCCATGCATGTTAATGAAGAATTAAATGTAAAATATGGATAAGTGCAGAAGCGTTGATCATAATACAAAAGAACCATGTCATAAGTACACACTGATCTCTGTGAGTAGTTAAGAAGGATGAAGGGCCATGTTATGCATGTAGACGGAATTCATGATTGGTCTCAATGGATTTTGCAGATGGAATAAATATTTAATTCTCAGTATGGATAATACTCAGGATCCCATTCTCATGATTTAATGTAGTGACCTAGTTAGACGCAATAGCAGAATGGAGAGCCATGCAGAGGTACACTCAGATAGTATGGAAACAGGTAGTAGAGGCAACATTGAGTAGATTGTAGCAGTGAAACAAGAAACATGAGCTCAGATGAGCAAAGTGGGGAATGCAGCATTGTCGAGGGAACTGTGTGGAGAATGTTGTGTTGATTGTGTGCTACTGCGAGTGAGGCTAAGTGAGCCTATTCTGCTGTGAAAGGGTGAGTGTGCCTAAGAAGAAAGTAAAGACCCCGAGAGAGAACCAGTGTTGTTTTGTGAAAGGCTGAAGGTGCATGTGCAGAGGAATAAGGTCAAGAAGACTGTGATATGTGTGCAGCTGACAGAGGGTCAAGAGCAATATGATGCTATGGTGGTAAATATAAGTTACTATAGAGTGATTAGAGTGAGAAGAGACAGATTTCTACATGGGCCAAGGCCTAAAGAGAACCAAGTTGATATCAAGTAGAGTGGTTGCCAATAATAATGAATATTGAGTTCCTATTTGAGTGTGGGTTGGAGCCTGCATATAGGGAGTTGGTGCTTCCATCTCTAGTGGGTGATTGAGAAGGCTTGGGGGTTGGTGTCTCCTACAAGTTGGTTCTTGCATAAATCCAAGGAGCTGCAATTTTGCACTTGCAACAAACCCATGAAGTTGGTGCTTCACATGGTGCTTCTGGTAAGAAAGGCACGTGTCTACAAATGGAGGGAGGTTGTGCTTCTTGCTAGTGGGTGCTAGCAAAAAATCAAAGGGATTTGGTGCTTCTTGTGAGTGGTGGATCACAAATATATTGACATAATAGAGTAAGCGCTCTTATTCTACATCAATAACAACAACAAGATTTTGTGGTTTTCTCCTGAAAGGGTTTCCACATAAAACCTTCATGTCTCATGTGTTTGTTTCTCATGATGTGTATGCTTTTGTTGATTTATACTACTATTGTTTTAGTTTTTTAAAGGCTTCTCTCATATAATGGATGCCAAGCTTGAATGAAAAGTAAAATTATCCTTAATACTGATTCACCCCCCCAGTATTATCATTGTCTCCAATAATTGTTATCAAAGCCTGGTCCCTTCAGGAATAGCTTAATCACTAGAAGGTAGATCAAAGGGAAAAAATGGCTAATAAAACTTGGCTAATAATAAAGTATTTCCATTCTTAAATGGATCAAAGTATGTATTCTGGAAGGTTAGAATATAAGCCTATTTAATGGATTTATATGTTGAAGCATGGCACTCTGTATTGAATGGAAAAAAGAGTGAGCAGAATGAAGAAGCCTAAAAGATTATCATGATAGGGATGTCTAAGCTAGATGACGAGAAAGTGTCATTGTGAGTCAGTAAAGGAAGTGTTGGATAGACTGCAATGTATTTATGGAGGATATATCCATGTGGATAAGGAAGAGGCTGAAGAGCCCTTCTGCTCTAGCAATCAACCAGAACATGCTGAAGTTGCTGCTCATCACACTCATGTTGATGATGAAGAAGTCTCAAAAGGGAGACCATGTTGCTCAAAAGGTAATCTGTTATTATGTGATAAATGAAAACAGATACATCATTCATTATCTATATGTTCATGTGAATCACTTGAAGATAGAGATAGCTATGCATCTAGTAGTAGTAAAAAAGATAGACCCACTTTACTATGAAAAGAAAATGAGGGATCCTCAAAAGAAGAAGAGATATTCCCGATGTGATCATTCATAAGAGAAAATGAGAGTATATCCTATGAAGATAATAGGGGTATCAATGAAAGTGATGAATATGGAATACCCCTTAGACCTATGGAAGACTCCATGGACACAGAGATGGGTTTATATATCTATGGTGACTCGGTTAGCACCTCTGATAGTGAAGAAAAGGATCTAGATGAAAGGATCTATTTGAGGAAGAAAATAATCTCTTCTCTAAAGGAGATCAAGGACCTATCAGAGGAAAATCTCAAGCAAGAGAAGAAATTGAGAATTTATGAGCTTGAGAATGAAAAGTTGAGAAAAACAATAGTTGATCTAAATTATCAACAAGAAGAGGCCAACAGGCTTAGTGGCATGTTGACTAATCAACGAAATGATAGAGAAGCTTATTGTGAGAGAGTATAAGATGAAGTAGTCTCATTGAGACAAGACTTAGAAATTTCAAATGATTTGTTTCAATACCCAAAGCTTGAGGGGAGCACAAAGGCCTTGGATGATATGCTTGTTAAGAAAACGTCCCCTCTCATCAAGGCTAGGTTGGGTTTCAAAGAAGAATAAAGCTCCACAAAGATAAAGATTGAAGGGTCAACTTCCCAGGTAAAGAGAGTTTGAGGTTCCAACAATAATAGAGGAAAATAATTTTTTGAACTTTAGAAACAGCAAGGAACGTAACAACAACAACAAGAGAAGAAAAGGCATCAACATAAGGATAAGAAGTAGCAATGAGGAGAATAGCAGAAGAAAGCTAAACAATAGAAAGAAAGAATGCCAGGAAGCAATCCAAACTTCCATGGAAGGCATATAAAGAACTAGCATATGCCCTTTTCTCCTCAAGGACAAAGCCCTCAAGGAAAAGGTATATTATGTCTTCAAAATCATTTTCATAGTTATTGTTTTTCTTTAATAATTTTTTACATAAAGCCATAAAATATAGATGGCATGCAAAAAAAAAAAAATGTGTTGGGTAGAAACAACCCAAGAATGCACAAAGAAACCAAGAGTAGGCATGATTGCAATAGTAGAGGCCGTGACAAGAATGCTAGCAAATATGGTAGGTCCCTTGCTCCATTATTAAGCTGAATCAAATGCTACAGTTGTGGAAACATTGGGCATAAGGCAACACACTACATACATAATGGGATAAATCTCACTTCTCAAATGACACAGTAAAATGAAGCATGTTTTCCACTAAGGATAAGAAGACATAGTGGATTAGACAAACACAAATTTGTCTTCAATTCTCGATGTCAAAAGAGAAAGCTAGAAAGAGGAGGAAGAAATCAAAAGAATGATCCTATTACCCTTGTGGTGGATCCCTCTGTAAGGTATAAAGGTAGAAAAAATATTTGGGTAAAGAAAGAGGACTTAGAAGATAATTTTCCTCTAGCCATGTGGAACCAAGAGAAAGCAGAAAGACAAGCAAAGAAGAACCCAGAAAATAATGCTCATGTTAGGACTTGACCTTTAAGAGTTTGAAAGAAGAAGAAGTATGATATTCTCAAGGGGAGTAGATCCTTTGTTTCTCTTATGTAAAGGAAGAGAATGGCCTTAAAGGAGTCAGAATAAATCAAATGTTGGAAGTGAGAAGGCAAAGACAGAAAGGTGCATATGATTGTTAAAGTTATCGTTGAGTTGCCTTGATAATTATAGTAATGTATGTGTTTATTTCAAATGTATCAACATTTAAAGAGAGAGTAGGAGTGCAACCAACACGTATTCAGAGGGAGTACACAATAATATATTATTTTGTGGGAAGAAGAAGATGGGTTGTAGTAGAAGTGTGGAATGATAGAAAGCCCACAGTCATGTCCGATCCACAAGATCAATCCTCTCGCATAAGCAAGGAAGAAAGTGTAGGAGATCATAGAGAATTAGATCAGGGGGGGATGTTTTGGTAAGAAATAGTAGGCAATGATCATCATCCTCAAGAAGAAATATTGCTGCAAAAATGAAAGATTTTCACCTTGGGTGAAATACCCATGTTTAATTTAAGTTGTGAGTTTGATTGTGCATAACAATCATGTGTTTATGAAACACAATTGGTTCAATATTTTCATGTTCCTTAACCTTTAATTGGTATCATTACATCAATTGGTAGTATTGGGTTCATGTGGACAAAACCTGTTTGTGAAAATGAGCATTTATTTTGAAACAAAAGGATATACGATTTTTCCTGATACATTGTCCAACTTGAATCAAATGTTTGGTGCAATTGGGATTATAGAAGCAGTAGTCCCTAGTGTAGAAGTATGATCTTAGCGGGAGAAGTAATTAAAATACTCATGGTAAGTGAGCATAGAGGATGAAACAATAGCCTAAGGCATTCTGAACTAGAGAAAGTCAAAGAAGATGTAGTATATGTTCAAGGGGAGCATATCACATATGTCCAGTTTATATAGCAGCAGTTAGATCCTCATTGATTGTATGGGGAAGAAAGAGGCAACTTGTAGCCCTTTTCCATTGATGTCAAAGGGGGAGAGAATTTGTGGAGAAGTTGTGATGGCCCATGCAGAGGAGATAAATCCATTGGTGGATCATGCTTGGAGAAGTGTGGAAGAAGCATGAGGATTAGCCATCTTAGTGCAATGATGAGGTTGAGGTGTTGCCATCAATGCCAAAGGGAGATATTGTTGGATAATGGGCATTGTCTGGATGGCTAATGGCTGAAATTGTGTCGTCGTTGATGTTAAAACTCATGTTGGGAGATGTTTTGGGAAGTTTGTATTGTCCCACTATTGGCAAGAGTGTTGATGTTGATTTCAACTAGATAACATGGATGTTTGTGGCAGAAGATGTTGGATTTCATGTTCCCTAGCCTAGTTGTGATGGTAATTGAGTTATTTTTATGTGCTTGATGTGTCAAGATGAGGGGGAGACCCATGGTTTCTATAGTGATTTGTAGAGGATTGTCACAGTAGTAGGCTTATTGGAGAAGCCATAAAAACATGACTATGATGGTTGGGAGTCCTAGAATTTGGAGGAGGTTCTGACTCAAGAGATCATCTCAGATAGTCTTGGAGTTGACACAGTTGGTTAGCGCTTTGAAATAACTCTCCAATAGTATGTGGAACCTTTTAAAATTCCTCCTAAGGGTAGGTTATAGGAAGAAGAAGAGTCAAGGTGGAAAGAATGGCAGAGAGTTTTTAGCTATTTTTCAGGTAGAAGATTGGCTCAAAGCATGCATAAGACCTTCTCCAGTAGAAATTTCGCTAAAAGAGATTTCCAATGGTATGTGGAAGTCCATAAATGGGTGTCGGAATCAAAATTATTTATTCCAAAAGTAAGGACCTTAAAAGTACTTAGAGTGGGGATGAATTTTGGGACCTTAGAACTAGGGTAGCAGGTGAAATCGGGACTCTATATTAGAAGGATTGAGTGGTCATATCAGAACCTTGAAAGGTTGAGACCATCAGAATATCTAAGGTTAGGAACTTCATAACTCCTTTATAATTCGATTCAAGAAAATTTTTGATCTGAGACCTAAGAAGGAGAACATTGAGACCCAATATCGTAACCTTGAAGTAGGAATTCGTCAGAACATCTGAGGTTAGAGTAGATTAGAACTTTAGAAGGTTGAGGCCATCAAAACCTTGGAACCTCATAAGTCCTTATAAATTGTAAATTCTTTGAAAGCACCAAGGTTTTCAAGGAAGAGGAATTAACAGAGGAAATCGTTAAAAAAACCAAGGACCAATGGACCCTTTTTCTCTCCTCCAATTGGATACATAGAAACAATTGATTGGTACTAGGAATTTAATATGGCACATGATGCCATCTTGAAGGGAAAATTTTGACATCATAACTCCATTATAAAACATTTTTGGAAAAGGTACGATGGAAGGGTCTCTGATGGTGTTGGCACATGGTTGTCAGGATCCGTAGAACCAAGGGCATAGAAAGAAGACTCAACGCCTCAGTGCTATGAGTAATTCAAATCTCCTCTAAAATTGAATTATGAATGAAGTCCTGATACAGGTAACTCCAATTTGGTGGCACCTGGTTGAGGGAGACCCAAAGGACCAAGGGCGCAGAGCAAGGTCAGCACCTAAGTGTTATGAAGAATTTTGAAGCTCAGAGTTTCATAGCTCTTGTGAAAATTGTAGGAATTTACAGGGTAAGTTCCTCAGACAGAACACCAAAAGGACACTGCTGACAAACAGATCACAGATTAATAAACCAGTATTTTGACGTGGTTAAAACCCTCAAAGAGGGAAACAGTCCACGGCCTGAGCCAACGCAGCCACTTTAGGCAATTTATTAATAAAAGAATGAAAATTTACATAAGCTTCTCTCGTGAACGGTTAACCTACAAATGATCCTCCATGCGCTTTAAATAGAAATCATGGACCAATCGGGTGTTAAGCCACGGATCAAGTGTCAGTAATACCGATGAGAGAATGAACCGTCGGATCACTACATATCGTGACTGTCGGATTGTAAGTTACAAATGTACATAGTAAAGAAACACACTTTACCTAACTCTATACTAGACCAAGTTATACTTAACTATTCCAATGTGTCGGAATATCCTAACATCCCCCCTTAAGAACAACTTGGGATAGGATTGAAGAAGGATTTACAAATATGATACAATAGGAGAAGGAAGGAGGCACTAGAGCCTATCCCCCCTTAGTGACAACTTCCTGAACTCCAACCATAAATCGAGGTTTAGTAAACTTCGCCTCTGTGAGAGCCTTTGTAAAGATGTCTGCAACTTGATCATCTGTTGAACAATATTGCACTTCAAGAACATGGTCATGAATGAGCTTCCTGATGAAGTGCATGTGTAGTTCAATGTGTTTGCTACGCTGATGCTGACTGGATCTTTGCATAGTTGAATGGCACTTTGATTATCACACCAAAGTGTAGTCAGATGTTGCTGCTGAAAGCCAAACTCTGATAGGATCTGACGAAGCCACAAGGCTTCCTTACTAGCTTCTATGGAACCACGTTATTATGCTTCTGCTTAAGAAAGAGAAATGGCACCTTGTTTCTTGCAAGCCCATGTAATAGGTCCTGAACCAAGAGTGAACACATAACCGGCAGTAGACTTCCGATCATCAGGGTCACTGGCCCAATTGGAATCAGTGAAACCAACCAATAGAGGAGATGCTTCGGCACTATAATGAATGCCAAACTGAACTGTACCTCAAACATAACGAAGTATTCTTTTAGCTACTTTCCAATGACTTTCACGTGGGGTTTGCATAAACCGAGCAATAAGACTAATAGCAAAGGAAAGGTCAAGATGAGTATGGGTTAGATACAAAAGTTTTCCTACAAGTTAACGGTATAAGGTAGCATCAACTTCAGGGGAAGTACAAGTGACTGAAAGTTTGAATCCAGACTGAAAGGGAGAATGACCTGGCTTACAATCTTCCATGTGAAAATGGCGTAGAAGATCACAGGCATACTTGGATTGGGAGAGGAAAAAGCCTTCCTTGGATTGCAAGACTTGAAGACCGAGAAAATAATGTAAGTGTCCTAAGTTTGTTATTTCAAACTTATTTTTAAGGCTGGACTTCACATGGTTGATAAGGTTGGGATCACTACCAGTGAGGATAATATCATCAACATAAAGAATAAGAATGATAAGAGACTTGCCCACTTTCTTGGTGTAGACAGTATTGTCAGAATGACACCTAGAAAAGCCAGATTCTAAAAGAAAGCTATCCATTTTGGCATACCAAGCCCGAGGAGCTTGCTTGATACCATAATGGGATTTCTTAAGCCGACATACAAGACTGGAGTTTGTTTGTATAAACCCAATAGGTTGTTCCTTATAGATTTCTTCATGCAAATCCCCATGCAAGAAGGCGGATTTAACATCCATTTGATGGACTTCCCACTTGAAAGAGGCAGCAAGGGAAAGAACAAGGCAAACAGAGTTCATTTTGGCAACAGGGGAGAAGGTTTCAGTATAGTCAATGCCTTTAACTTGTGAAAAGCCCTTAGCAACAAGACGAGCTTTATGTTTATCAACTTTCCCATCTGGTCCATACTTGGTTCTGTAAACCCATTTGCATCTAACAAGTTTTCGTCCCTTTGGTAGAGGAAAAAGATCCCATGTATCATTTGCCAATAATGAACAATATTCTTCATTCATAGCTGCGTCCCAATGTGGATGGCCTGAAGCTTCTGCAAAGGTGTCAGGATCATAATTTGATGAGACTTGAGCCAGTAAAGAAGAGGCTCTTTCGAACTGAGAACGTGTATGACGTTGATCTGTAGGATCACCGGCAAGATCACCTGCTGCATTCCGAGTATCACGAACCCATTTTGGAAGTGAAGGAGCTGAAGGAGGATCCTAAGAGGGTGGGGGAGGATTTTCATCCTCACTTTCATCATCTGAAGAAGAAATATGTTCAAAAGTAGAAGAGATAGAGAGAGGTGGCACATGTGCCGAACTAGGCTCGTAGGCCGATTTATTTTCATCAAACTTTACATCTCTTCTAATGATAACATTTTTGGACTTAAATGGAATAAGTCTATATCCTTTGACATCTTCAGAATATCCAACAAAGATACATTTTTCACTCTTAGGTTCTAAAGCTTTACGTTTCTCATCTGGAAAATGGGTCCATGCTTCACTTCCAAAAACACGAAAGTGACTCACATCTGGTTTAATTGAGGTCCAAGCTTCTTCTGGAGTGATATTCTTTAAAACCTTAGTAGGAGTGCGATTTATTATGTAATTTGCACAGTTAATTTCTTCTGCCCAATAGTTAAGACTAAGTTCTTTAGATTGAAGCATACAATTAGCCATTTCCTTTAAGGTGCGATTCTTCCTTTCAGCTACACCATTTTGTTGTGGAGTATATGGAACAGTATGTTGCATTTGGATTCCATGCTCAGTGCAAAAGTTGATGAAGTCTTTTAACATATTCTCCACCATTATCAGTTCTTAGCTTAAGAATTTGATGTCCAGATTGTTTTTCAACAAAGGCTTTGAAGGCCAAAAATGTGTTAAATACTTCGCTCTTGAGTTTTTAGAAGTATACCCAAGTGCGTCTGGAGAAATCATCAATGAAAGTTAAGAAATACTTGCAGCCAGAGAATGAAGCAACAGGAAGTGGACCACACAAATCACTGTGAACAAGCTGTAAAGGGGCTGAGGCGTGCCAAGAGGCACGTTTGTCAAAACTGTCCCGATGATGTTTTCCGAGTACACATCCGGAACAAACACCATCTCTGCAAGATACCATAGGAAGACCTGTCACGATATTTTCTTTACATAGATGCTGAAGGGAGCGATAGTTTAAGTGACCAAATCGCTCATGCCAAAGTTTGCTCACTTCATCATTATGAGCAACAAATACTGAAGGAAGATTTGATGACCCAAAGTTCTGAAACTTATACAACCTTGTGGAATCATCAGCAATACCAGTAGCTAGAATCTGTTTAGGATCTCTTAGATCCTTGATTACAACATCATGAGGTGAAAATTCAACATTTTTACCTTCACCTGAATGAGTTATCTGATATACAGATAGAAGGTTGCTGGATAAGGTTGGAACACATAATACATCATTAAATTGACCATTGTCTATATGAACAGTTCCAGTCCCTACAACATTAAGAGATCTATCATCACCAACATATATATTTTTGGTGTTACAATCATTTAAAGAAGAAAACATGGCTTTGTTTTTGGCCATGTGATAAGAAGCTCCAGAATCAATGAGCCACTCATGAGAATGAGAGGAAGAAGATACATTTAATGCATAGCCAGACCGAGATGCTTGACAACGACATGCAGAATGTGCCATTCCTGAAGATGAATTTGAAGAGTGCTCCACATGGATGTTATGTTTCTTCATTGCTGCTTCCAAGGCTTCCATCTTCTTAAAGCATTTAGATTCTAAGTGGCCATCTCGATTACAAAAGTTGCAATGTCTATCTGTCTTCTTCCCTTTGTTTTATTTGTCTTATCATTTTGCTGAAATGATCTTTCATTTTGAGACTGAGTTTGCTTAGGACCCTTGTTTGGTTTAGGACCATTCTTTTTAGGATATGACTTCTTGGGATTCTTTAAATTTGGTTGCTGCTGGGCGGCTAACGCTTTCTTGGAAGAGTTTCCAAGATTAAGAAGACCAAGGTGTAAGAGTTTTTCTTGTTCTCTTATTAAAGAATCACAAAAAGAGTCAAAGGAAGGGGCCTTGTAGTCTTTTCCTTGAAAAATGAAAGCTTCCCTTGTAGAATGGAAGGTGGAAACAAATACAGAGTAGGCTGGTCCCAGCTTAGTAAGGATGGAATAAATAAGGTTACTATCTTCTTTCTTAACCTTAACACCTTCCAAGAGATATCTAAGGTCTTGAATTTGGACAAGAAATCTTCAATGCAAGAAAAATTATTAGGATCCAATGTAAGCAACTCATTTTCAAGTTGATGGGCTCTAATTTCATTTTTAATCCCAAAAACTTTAGTGATTTGGTTCAATGCTTCATGAGGAGTTTCAAGTTCTGCAATATGGAATCTAAGATAAGGAGAAATAGACATCCATATCAAACCACGTGCTTGATTTTGTCTATTTTCCCATTTTGGAACCTTGTCTTCATCTTTTGGTTTCTTCTCTTGGCCCGTGGCTATTCTGTAGAGAC
>APFE031146271.1:80869-93778 GCA_000404065.3 Pinus taeda
TAATTCACTGGTCATAACTCTCGGTTCCATGGTGTAAATGGAGAAGGAACTGAGAAAAAGGAGCTAAAGGTAAAATCAGAAGCTCTTGATTTCAAAAGGTCGTTGTAATGAAAGTTATGACATGTAAGAGATGATATTACAATATAGAGGAGAATAAAGTCGGTGGTCATAGGAAGCCATCACATGGAGGAATGTGATCAAAGTTTAATCAAGAAGGAACTAAAGGCCAATTGGGATTTTGTGATTTCGTAAGATCCTTTTAATAAGAAGTTACGAAATTAAGAAACTTTGATATTGTTGTACAAAGGTATATGAAGGTGTATGAGGATGAATGGGTCAGGAACTAAGTAAATGTATGCAGAAGATTGGTGTCCCAAGAGTAATTGCAACTACAGAAATCATTGGGTTAAGACAGAGAGGACCATGATTTGTAGAAGTAGCAATTGACTCCGGAATGTCCATGCTTGAGCTTTCTTTCATGTTAATGAAGAATTAAATGTAAAATATGGCTAAGTGAAGAAATTTTGATCATAGTACATGAGAACCATGCCAAAAGTACACCCTGATATCTATGAGGAGTTAAGAAATATGGAGAACCGTGTTATGCATGCAGAAATAATTCATGATTGGTGTCACTGGAGTGTGCAGATGGAATAAGTATTTAATTCTCAGTATGGAGAATGCTCAGGATCCCATTCTCATGATTTAATGTAGTGTCTTATTCAGACACAACAACATAATGGAGATCCATGTAGAGGTACACTCAGGTAGAATGGAAAAAGGAAGTAGGGGCAACATTGAGTAGAGTGCAATAGTGGATCAAGACCCATGAGATCAGATGAGAAAAGTGGGGAACACAACATTGTTGAGAGAATTGTGTGGAGAGTGTTGTGCTGAGTGTGCGCTACTGCGTGTGAGGATAAGTAAGCATGTTCTTCTGTGAAAGCTTGAGTGTGTGTAAGTAAAAAGCAGAGGCCTCAAGAGAGAGCCAATGTTGTTGTGGGAAAGGCCGAAGGTGCCTACATAGAGGTAGAAGGCTGAGAAGAGTGTGATGTTGTGTGCAGTAGATAGAGGGCCAAGCGTAGTATGATGTTGTGGTGGTGACGATAGGTTGCTATAGAGTGAGTAGAGTGAGAAAAGTTAGAGTGATTCATGGGCCAAGGGATGAAGAGAACATAGCTGATATCAAGCAGAGTGGTTGCCAATAATAGTGAACATTGAGTTCCTTTTTGAGTGTGGGTTGGAGCCTACATACAGGGAGTTTGTGCTTCCATCTCTAGTGGGTGCTTGAGAAGGCTTAAGAGTTGGTGCCTCCTGAAATTTGGTTCTTGCATAAATCCAAAGAGTTGCAAGTTGATGCTTGCAACAAATCCATCAATTTGGTGCTTCACCTGGTGCTTCTGGTAATTTGGAAAAGTGTCTACAAATGGAGGGAGTTGGTGCTTCCTGCTAGTGGGTGCTAGAAAAAAATCAAAAGTAGCTGGTGCTTCCTATGAGTGGTATCTCATGAAAATATTGATGTAATAGAGTAGGTGCCCTTATTTTACATCAATAATAACAACAAGCTTTGGTGGTCTTCCCAAAAGGGTTTCCACTTAAAACCTTCATGTCTCATGTGTTTGTTCCTCATGATGTCTATGATTGTGTTGATTTATATGATTGTTGTTATGGCTTATTAAAGGATACTTTCATATAATGGATGCTAATTTTGAATGAAAAATAAAATTAGCCTTAACATTGATTCATCCCCATCTCAGTATTAACATTGTTTCCAACAAACAAAACCTCTAACAACATTACTAAAGAAAGATGCATTTTCTTGGACTCCAGAAGCAACTAAGGCCTTTTAACATCTTAAAGAGGAAATGTGTCAAGCACCATCTTAACTATGCAGGAGTTCACAAAAACCTTTATTATGGAATGTGATGCCTTAGGAAATGGAATTGGTGTTGTTTTAATGCAAGAAGGAAGACCAATTACTTCTGAAATTCATCCAATCAAAGGAAATTATTTACATAAGCCTATTTATGAGAAGGAAATGTTGGAAATACTACTTGCACTAAAGAAATGGAGACCTTACCTAATAGGAAGACACTTCAAGGTAAAAATAGATGATTGTAGTCTTAAATACTTTTTTGAAAAAAAATTATCTTCAAAATAGTAGCAAAAATGGGTCACCAAGATGTTGGGTTATGACTTTGAAATCATCTACAAGAAAGGTAAACAAAATGTTGTTGTGAATGCACTCTCAAGAAAGGATGAGGATGTGGAAGCATTGTTTTATGCAATTTCTGTTATCCAAACTGATTGTATAACCGAAGAAAGAGATGAATGGAAGAATGACAAAGAGGTGTGGACACTCATTCAAAAGTTGTAGCAAGATCCCAGTACATATGATACATTTAGCTGGAAAAATGATTCATTATGGTACAAAGATCACTTATATCTTTGTAACAATTCCCAACTCAAGCGAAATATTCTTTTGGAATTGCACACGTCCCCCTTAGGTGGGCACTCAGGATTTTTAAATGCTTACCACACAGTCAAGAAGGATTTTTTTTGGGATGGCCTTAAATTTTATATTCAGAAGTTTGTGGAAGAATGTTTGGTTTTCCAACAAAATAAATCTGAGACAATTAAGATCCTGAGTTTATTACAACCTTTAGCCATTCCAAGTCAGTGTTAGGAGGAGGTCTCAATGGATTTTATCACAAGTTTACCCAAATTTGAAGGAAATAGGGTCATCGTGGTAGTAGATAATAGAACCAAGTATGAACACATTTGCGCATTATCTCATACTTTTAAAGCTAGTATAGTTGCTACTGCATTTATGGAAACAATTCAAAAGCTACATGGAAACCCAAATATTATTGTAAGTGACAAAGATCCATTTTTCATTGAAATTTTTTTGGACAAAACTATTTTCTTGTCTTGGTACTCAATTAGCTCATAACTCATATTATCATCCTCACTCTGACGAGAAAACTAAGATAGTGAACAAATGTTTGGAAGGATATCTTCGTTGCTTTGTATATGATAAACAAACACAATTGGTCAAGTGGTTACCTCAAGTTGAATGGTGTTATAACGCTTCCTTCCAAACTGTAGCAAAACTTACCCCATTTATGGCACTTTATGGATATTAGCCACCATCCATCACATCATATTTGAGAGTACATTTTAAGGCTCAAGGAGTGGAAGATCACATCGAGCATCAACAACAATTTCTCCAAATCTTAAAGGATAACCTCAATTTGGAGCAGAATTGAATGAAACAACAGGTAGATCAGCATTGTAGTGAAAGAAATTTTGTTGTTGGCGACTTGGTATTTTTATGACTACAACCATACAAAAAAATGTCCCTCAAGAAAGCTAAGAAGGATAATAAATTATCACCTAAGTACTATGGTCCATAGAATGTGTTGCAAAATATTGGTACTATGGCACACCCAACTTTCCATGTTTCATGCTTAAATAAGGTTATTGATGACAAGCTCCCAGGTCAAACAATATTTCCAAAACTTGAAAAAGAAGGAAAAATCATATTTTAGCTTGAAGCAGTCATGAAAACAAGAACCCGACAACCATGAAATTCATTAATTTCAGAGTGTCTCATTAAGTGGAAGAACTTGCCCGCTGAAGATTATACATGGGAGGATGCAAATTTTATACAGAAGCATCTAGAACTAATCAAGCGTTGAGGACAACACTTTTTTGAAGGAGAGGGGAATGCCAGGTCCCCATAATACTAGTGTATTCCCTTTATTGTTATTGTTAGTGTATCCCCCTATTGTTATTATTAGTGTAGCCCCCTATTGTTATAGTTGTCCCCATGTATCCCCCATGTTATTATTGTTGTGTTGCATAGAAGCCCATTATTGTTATTGTTGCACCCTTACATTATTATTGTTATGTAGAATTTGATTATATTGTGACCCCTTAGATTCCTGCATATACCAAGTAAGTGTTATCATTTGTATCATCCAAAAATTGTTCATTTATGTAATGTAAAGGAGGTTTCTGCCTCAAAGTGGATAATTTGTAAGTCATTGATCTCTATTTTCTTCTACTTTGTGAGTTGATTGCATAACAATTTAATTTTCTTGAATCATTGTTTTTCTCTTTATATCTTCAATTGTTCACTTCCCTCCATTTATGAAATGTAATTTATCCTTTAATGATGCGATGATCCCCAGATTATGAGTAGATATTGAAATCCATTACCATCATGAAAAGGATGTTTTTTGTTACAACATGAGATGAACGAGGAGAAAACACACTTTTTTCCATGGTAATATTTATCTCACTCATCTTATAATCTGCTAGAGTTTAACATGCCCGCCTCCACCTCTCTGGCCTCTAGCACTGCATGACAAACATGTTCAATATGAAGATTTCATTGCATCTTCTAATGATGATCGCTCGTCTCCACTACACGAGGTAGTTATGTAGTGGAGATATCAAGAAGATAATTACATTTTACATATGAATTAAATTATTCTACCTCCAATTTCTAGGTGGTTGTATGTTTGTTACCTCGATGCCATAATATTTAGATTTTACAATCATGGAATTGGTTTATTTTCTAGTATCTTGTCATCTATTCTCAATTGGGTCTGTTCCAATAGAACTCCTTGGTTTGCCAAGGTTTATTCTTCTATATTGAGATTTTGTTTTATGTGAAAAAGATAAAACTTCTCAAAATTTTCCAAAAGAAGCTTTATTCTATGCAAGATTGGGGTTAGAAATTGCATGGGGCTACAAGCTGTTTTTCTCACCTAGATTATTACGATCATTGAGTTTCCAAAGGCCGTCAAATGACATATACCTATGGTGTATGCCAAGTCCAATCCTTGCCATAATGTTATATTTCCCCCTAGTTGTTAGTTTCCTCCCCGATGCCCTAGGTGAATTCAATCACCCTTGCTTCATTTAGGTGAGAGATAACTCCTACCACTCCTGCCACCTCTGTTCGAGTTAGATTATTATTATTATTATTATTATTATTATCATTATTATAATTAACTATCAAGATTTATATTTAATAATAATGATAAATAATCATGTTTTTAAATGGTGTATATTTAATATTTATTTTTATATTTTTTATTAAAATAAATAAAATACTATAATTAAATTTGAATTAACCTACACGGACTAAAAGTATTTTTTATTGTAAATTTTTTCTCCAAAATGTAAAATTCTCTATCAAATCTAATTAAAAACACAATAATATAAATTTTTAATTAAAATTTCATAGTTACATTGATAGTGTCTATTTTGAATTTGGAAGTAAGACTTCTAATTTAATTATCAATAATTAGGAGGATGGTAAGGATTTAACCACGAAACAATATAGAATATAATTAGGTGGATGGTAAAGATTTAACCATGGAACAATATAGAATATTCTTAGTAGCATGCTCAAATCTTATCTCCAAAGTAGTTATGTCATTTTTTCCCCTTTTAATTAAATTGATTGATTAAAAAATGTCGTATGAACATTTGTTATATGAAACAAGTTATTCTTTTTGGCATGTGGGATTGATAGATCATGATATTGCAATAAAATTTCTTTATAGATTAAGAATCATTATGGTAAAGTGGTAGTGAATTTATTATATTCCTTAGCTATTTAATTTACATGATTGCACTAATTATAAAATTGACACTTAAACATCACATATCTTTACTCATTATATATCTTGTTTCTTATATATCAAAACAAGATATAACATATATAATCTAAATACAAAACACTATTTTTTGAAATACAATATACATGTGATGTGTGGATGTGAATTTAATACTATAAACCCATTGCATAAATTCATGGTAAATGTAATTTATCTAAATGATTAAAAGAAAAGAAAGTAATTTGCACTTACAACTAGCACAACCACGTTAACATATATAACACTTGTATATAAACACATTAGTTAACATATATAACAAGTGTATATAGACACATTAATAATTATTACATTTATTGTAGAGATTTATAAATGCTAATATTAAAGCTTAATATTATAAATACTAATATTAACACCCAATATTTTAAACTAGTATTTTAAAAATAATATTAAACCATATATATTTTAAATCCTACTATTATAAACCATATATAATAAACTCTAATAGTAAATCCAATATGATAAATCCTAATATTAAATCTTATAATATAAACCCTATATTTAATATTATAGTTTATACATCCTCCCATATACCTAATAATGTGGTTGATATATGCCACGAATATATCAACCATGTTTATTAATATGATTATGCTAGTATTAATCTTAATATTAAATTATTAAACATTATATTAATACCAACCTTATTTTTAAACTTTAATTTTTTTTTGTGTAAGCTTGGTAATACTTACTTTTTCTATTAATTGTCTATAGGTAGGTAAAAAAAAAATATGTTTGGTGGCATAAACCTGCCCAAGGGAAACCAAGTTTGTTGGCCATCGATCAACATCATATGCAGTCCAAAATTTAAACAGTTTAAGTACAATCATCCTTTCCAAGTTTGCTATTGTATATGTTATTTGCTTAATTCTTTGACTTGTAAAGTACACGTTATCCATCATAAAAAACAAAAATTACTTTCTACTACTCTACATAAAACATTAAATGAATCAATAGGAGTTGGGTCCTTCACACTCAACCTAGGCACTTCATTCTACAGCAAGGTTTTGATTTTCTTTTCGATTCGCCGAAAACGAAGGTTTTGGTGGTATTGTTGTACCTATATTGCTTGTATCTCCTTTTGGATATCCTTTAAACTTGGCTTCTCCTCGAGAACTTGCATTGGTTCTTCTCTATCCCTGTATGTTGCCATGGCCCTGGCTAGCAGGTTCTTCATCACCTAGTACTGTTATATGGTCTATATGAACAGCGTTTGACAACCTCTAGTGTGCCCCGGATCTATGAACAGTGGCTCCCAATCCTCTATTGGAAGCACTTCATTCATCACCTTGGCGTTTAGCTCTGCCTCCCATGTTGATATTACAACTTTTACGTGTGTTGGAGTTCCTGAATGGTATGCATGCATTAAGTTCTGCATGTTTTCCTCTCCCATTTTCCTTCCCATTTTCGCTAGGTTTTTCTCGTTGATGCCACTGAGGCCTTCATTTTCTTTTCAGCTTGTTTGTCAGCCCGACGACCTCCTTTTATTCCCTGCCCCGCTTCCATCTTGACCATATTTTCCTTTTGCAATTCTTTCGGACCCCACCTCTCGCATGTTCTTTCCTGGTCCTGGTGTCGTAGTGCCGGAGTTAGAGTGGTAGAGGAGTTAAATATACCTATAATGTTAACATAAGTGAAAACATTATAACCAATCCAGATTTCATTCATGGCCTTCTGCCTTTCCTTGTAATTCATCTTTTCAGAATAACAACTTTGAGTTTTCTTTCAACTACCTGGGTGCCCCCCTTTCCATTCCCATCTCTCCTTGAACCTTGTTAGATGCAACAATAAGGGAGGTGTTTCCCTCCTCCGCTCTAATCCCCCCTTGGAGTCGACAAACTGGGTTCCAATTTGAGGCCAAGCTTCGCTCCGGGTTGTTGCCAGGCAAGTTCTGGGGTTACCAAAGTAAGAATTGCATGAGTTTGGCTCAGTTTTAGAAATTAATGCTGACCCACTCAAATTGGGATGCCCTGACACCTCCCTCTTTCCTTCAAGAGTTTTGACATGCCCCTGTAGTCCATATTGACTCAGGATGACTAGGATAGAATTTTGTTGCCCACACAAAATCCCCCCCCCCCCTGTCCAGACTTTCGGGCCTTAACCCCATCATGCCACCATTTCCTCCAGAGAATGCTTCTCACGGAGACCATACCCATTACACACAGGTTTCAGTCCCCCTCCTCCCTACTGATACCCTGTTTCCTCTCAGGATTACATGATCCTCATACTGAAACCCGTTGGTCAATATTCCCACAATTACTATTCCCTAGCATCCCTTTCCTACCCCTTGGAGTTTGCATGCCCCCCATTGGCCAGACTAGCCAGGCTGAGCCTATCTTCCTTTTCCCATATGCCCCTCGCACCGCCCACTGGTCATGGAGACTACCAGACCCCCGTAGGCTGATAGAGGAGTCATAGCCTCTTCTCGATCCCAGGTTGTTGATTTTCAATGTGGAAATTGCTAATTTAATTCCCCAAGATCTGAAAGTCCCTCCTAACTCTCCATGGATCCCCTCTTTCCCCCCATCCTTCCATAAAATGCAACAAATACATATCCACACATTAATAACAGAAAATTGAGCCAAAATTCTTCCATATCTTACTGCAATTAAGAAACCAAACATCAACAACATACAACTAGACCAGCATTTTCTAGAAACTTTCGACACCATCCACATGCGATGCCAAACTCACCTCCAAGCTTGCAACATTGATTCCAAATCTAGACTTAGGTAGAGTCGTGTTATATACCAGTCTCTTTCTAGGGTGATGAAGGCGAAATCCAAGTGTCGATGACTTCCCCTTCTCCCACAGTCCTGGTTCTCCTCTCAGCTTCCAATCTCTTCACTTGGCTCGCGTTCCCTTCTCCAACCTTGCATGCATACACTATTGTCCCTCGCCACCTTTCTGCCTTGAATTTTTACCCTTCTACCCATTTGTTTTCCAAATGCTACCTCCACTTTCATCATTCTCCCGAGACCTTCTACCACGTTCGTGTGGGGTCCTTTAATGGGCCACCCACGTACCCTAATCATTCGTCCTTCTACCATGTGAATGTTGGAAATAATACTGAGAGTGGGGGGGGGGGGGGGGGGGTGAATCAGTATTATCTAATCAATCTAACTTTTTCATTTCCATATTCAGATTCATATACGCTACTTTAATTAAGGAAAACCGCATGTATATGCAACTGTGTGTAATGCAACAAGTGTATATCCAGTAAACTTATGATTCAGTTAGTTGATCCTTAATGAGTGCATCAGAACATTATTAACCATATGAATAGTAAACAGGAGCAGTAAAATAGAATAGATCATCACACATAAGCAACACAAATTGAAACCAAGATGTAAGATGGAAACCCAATGTGGGTGAAAACCACCTGCTGCAATTCGTCTCTATCTTCCTTTAATAAGAAACTTCTTTTTACAATGGTTCTGCAATGGTGCATTCTTATACCAGTGCGCAGGCTTCTACCTGCAGAGGGTTACAACCTTCTCTCGTTCTCCAGACTCTCCTGGAAGGGAGCTACAACCCCCTTAGCTCTTGTACTAGCTTATGTACTAGTACGTAGGTGCTGGCCTACAGAAGGCTACAACCTTCTCTTTTCTTCCAAGGACCACGTTTCATAAATTTTCAGACTGGATCCATGAATAACATCAATCAACCATCAATTATATCTGCATCAACCAATCTCCTTTGTACAAACCGAATCAACCAATACTGAATCACTGAAACCCTGTCATCAAAACACAGTTACCAGAACATAGACCAGAGCCCAGAACTCTGTAACAACCATTGGAACCAACAGCAACCTGAAACATCAAATCTCATAATGCATACGCTACTTGACTCTATCCAATCAGCGTGTATACGCCATTTCACCAGAGAGAACCCGCGTATAGATCTAAAGATAATACTTATACCTTCGCTGCAATTTCCAACTTCAGATATACCTTTATCAACCACATAGGAGCCTCCTTGATTCAGATCGCAAACCCATAACCAGTATACTAGATCTCACACACTTCATCAAATATTCATCACACCCTCACTCTCCTTGGCCTAATGATCTTCTCCTTATATAGGTTTAGGCTTCTCTCAATACCATGGTCCAAAACCATGTAGAACCAATACCTTGGGCCCAATACCTAGGGTCAATGCTTCGGACCAAATACCACGGACCAATACCAAAATACCATGGACCAAATACCACGAACCGAAAACTTAGTTTTCCAACGTGTACGCGCCTTTCCTTCTGTGAACCCGCGTGTGTACGTATACGCGTCCTTTGTTCTTCTCACCCGCGTGTATACACACTTTCATCAAGGTTAACCTACGTATATCTCTCTCTTGACCTTCTATACTAAGATCTGTCCTCTGATTGAGTTGCCACCAAGGACAACACCTGTATCATACCTCTGAGTGAGTTGCCATCAAGGACAACACTTGTATCATAATGCCAACAATCTCCTTTGGACTTGATGGCAACCATCACACCAAGTCAGTCTCCCCCTTTGGACTTGATGGCAACCATCACACCAAGTCAGTCTCCCCCTTTGACATCAAGGGAAAAGGGCAGACCAAGAAGTTCTCTCCCTCTGATGTCCATACTCCCCCTAAGTACCTGCTGAAATCTATGATTGAGCTCCCCCTTTGTATATGCCAAGATGTACCAATCCGTTCATGCTCCCCCTGAGCACATGCAAGGTATGCAAAAGCATAACACGACTCTATACATCAATCTACCAACCAAGTGGGAATACACCATTTTTAGACTCATCCACCCAACCAAGTGGGGATATACCAAATGCTTATACATGACTCAACAACAATAACCATTACATCATCCATCCCATGCATAGTGGGGTAACAAAATACATCATATGAACTCACAAAGACCAAGGACCTAAACATGACCATGATAGTTATCAGCAACTATCATACACCATATGATATACACCATAAGCATCATAACTTGCAATCCATTCTCTTAGTCAATCAACAATCAGTAGCAAGATATGTCAATAAGCATCATCACCAAGGACTTATAACCATAATGCCAACAATGCATTATTCAAAGTATATGCTTCCCCTGAGCCTGTACCAACCATCATATACTACGACCGAACCATTTCCTGAGTCTATTCTGCTGCTTTCTTCAGAGCTCCATATACGCAACTATGCAGCTTGTGATTCACGTATATACGCGACTTACATTTATTATATCAGCATATGCAAGATGGAATACTGAATGTCTACACTTTCAGTTTCCCCTGTGTCTGTTATGTCAGCTAACTAATTTATGTCACACTTTTCTATCTCTAATTTTGTCTTTTTCAATACCTAGAATTGTGATGATGTATAATCCTCTTGCTTTGGAGTTTGAATTTTGCTCCTACATTCCCTTGCTTTATGTCCAAACTTGTTACATGCATAACATCTTACATGTTTCATGTTCCTTCTATTGCAATCAATTGCTTTGTGGCCAAACATATTGCAAGAAAAACAATATCCTTTGAAGTACTTGGAATGTGATGATCTTGTGTGACGGTCTTGAACCATTCTACTTCTGCATCTGGCTGTAACATGTCCAAGATTATGACATACATAACATTCAAAATTATTCAATGGAGGAAATAATCTTCTATCACTTCCATAGTTAGGAGTAAAGGATTTTCTTTGAGGAACTTATTTCCTTGGTTGTTGATGAGGTTTTCCTCTCATCTCCTTGTTGAGCATTTCAGAATTCTCATTAGAATTCCTTGCCTCACCTTGTGAGCTAGATTCACCTTCAACAGATTCATAAAATCCAAGACCAGTTTTGATAGTAGGGGACCTTTGACTACCAAGAATGTCATCAAAAATCTTAGTACTATATTGAAATCTTAACAGTTTATCCTTTTCTTCTAATTTGATTTTTAAGATATTTACCTCAACCTGATGTTGTTCTTCCTTTTCCAGATACTGCTTCCTTATGTTTTCTTTAGCTTTTCTTCCTTCTTCCATTTGTTGCCTTAATTCGATTACTTCATGTTCTTGTTCTTCAAGAGCTTCTTCATTCTGCTTCTTTGATTCTATAAGATCTTATTTTAGAGAGAGGATCTTCGATTCAAGTCTCTGAATTGTTATGCTTTGATATTTTACTATATCCTACAATTGCTCGCTTACTTTGGTTACTGACTCCAATTGTTCTTTTAATCTAGTAACTTCTTCTGGTTCTACATCCTTACTCTCACATGCCATGAGAAGTCTAATGTCTTCATCACTATTGGATGAGTCATTATTTTTATCATGGGTATAATAACTTCTATTACCTTCTTCAAACATCTTTCCTTTGTTATGAGGGCATCTAGTAGCGCAGTGACCAACTCTACCACATGAAAAGCATTTGAATGGTAGCTTATCTTTGAACCTTCCAGATCCCCGTTCAAGATTCTTAACAAAATTTACCTCATCTTATCGCTCTAAAATGTATCCTGATTCATTTGCTGACGCTTCGAATGTGGCTTCTCTCATATCTGATGAACCTCCTTTTCTCATCTCAAAATCAGTTAATATTTCGTAAAGCTGTGTCATAGTGATTTTCTGCAGATCGTCCTTTTCTTCTATGGCAGAAACTTTGGAATCAAATTTAGCAGACATGGATCTTAAAACCTTTTCAACTAAGACAACTTCCTTAAATTCTTCACCCAGATTCCTCATACAATTGACAATCTCATCTATACGCAGGAAGTAATTTGCTATGCTTTCATTACTATGCATTTTAAGATTTTCATACCGTATTCTGAGAGTTTGAAGCTTTGCTCATTTTACCTGTTCATTTCCTTCATAGCTTAGAATGATTTTGTCCATATTTCTTTGGCTGATTTGAACTGCATGACCTTGACAAATTCTGATTGTGACAAACTTCCCAATAAGATAGTAACCGCTTTGGCATTGAGTTCATATTGCTTTCTCTCTACTATATCTGTAGGAATTACTGATGGATATGTGTATCCTCCTTCCACGATTCCCCAAACATCCATTCCAAGCAACTGTAGATATGTTGTGGTTCTTATCTTACAGTAGACAAAGTTGCTCCCATCAACGATTGGTGGCCTAATGGATGCTTCTCTTTCTTGATTACCCATTCTGATGGATCTTTCCTTCAAGCAATCAAGCTTCTTCTAAAGGACCTGCTCTGATACCAATTGTTGGAAATAATACTGAGAGG
>APFE031146274.1:0-12231 GCA_000404065.3 Pinus taeda
ATTAATTCTTGTTTCATCTTATTTAGACTTATAATTTACAAATAACGCTTATCCAAAATTCAATAATTTTTACCACATAAAATAAAATATATATTATTTTAATTTTTGCACCTCCTTGTATCTTCCCTCACCTCACTACCTCATTTCGGGACATCGAACTCTTAATAAAAACTTCATTTCCCAACATTCTCCTTTCCTGTTCCACCTTAAACTCATTTCAGGCGACCTCCTCATATTTGGCTCATCTCATTTCAGAACTTCATTTTATAAAGCCCTCCGAAGCACCTCCTTCCGAAATCCCGAAACACCTTATGCCTCCCACCTAATACCTTATTCCTCCCATTTATGATTTCGAGACTTTTAAAGGAGATCCCAAAGCCACAATTACTTTGTTTTAAATATTTTAGTATATGATTTTTTAATTATTTTATTTAATTCATTAACTTTCAATATATTTCATTCGTAATATAATTAATTTATTTAAAATTAATTAATTATAATTAGAATTTAATTAATTCATATATAATTAATTAATTTTATTAAAAATATTTAATTAACAATTCTTAATTAAGTTAGCTTATATTAAAAAATTTAAATTAAAATTCACTAATTGTGGCCTAGGTAGACATTTTATAATTTTAGCATTTTATTTTTGGAGAGACATATCTCAAGATTTACTTGACCAAATGAAGTTCACAATAGCTCGTTGGAAAACTAAGGAATAGGAGAATAATATGGTAATGATAAGTTTAGCGGATTTAATAATTTAATAACTGAAAAATTAAGCAGAAGACAAAGTGACGAATTTGCAACAACAATTAGTTTTTCAAATTTGTTTTGGGCAAATTTCATTGGCTTGAGAAAACTCCTGCAACTAATGCATTCTCCATCAATACTCAAAATCTAATCAAATCCATTTGAAGAAATTGTAGCTTGGAATTTCTTTAGATTTTATTTTAGCAATTTCATGAGAGTTTGTTTTCTTGATTTCTAAATTACAATTTTATTTATTTTTATTTTGGTTTTGATTGGTTTGTAGCAGGAGATCACTTGGAGAAATTCAGATCTTATGCGCTTTGGAGCAATGCAAAGAGACCAAAAAAGAGAATAATGGCAAATTTACAGCTGTAATTGTGGATTTGGAAAACTACTCTTAACAATTCTCTATTTTGGAGATTTCTTGTAATTATTAAATAACAATTTTGAGAATGAGTTCGAGGTTCCTCTTCTCTGCAATTAGAGGCTCTGAAAGCACTATTATATTAGGGGATTATAATTGTAGGTGAGGGGAAAACTTCACATATGCGGTTTAGGGAAAACTCTTTAATTTTTCTTGTTGTGCATTTGCACTATGTAATGTACTGCGAGTTGAATTATGGAGAAACAAAGTATTTTTAGTTCTGAAAGAGAAGCTTGTTTTGCACTATTGTTGGAAATTTCTCCAAGGAGCTAAAGCTTCTCAAGGACTACAAATTCTTGTAACGAGATTTTGGTATGCTTTTAATTAATTTTCGTTTCATGTGTACTAAAACTTCACATATGCGGGTTAGGGAAAACTTTCTAATTTTTCTTGTTGTGCATTTGCACTATGTAATGTACTGTGAGTTGAATTATGGAGAAACAAAGTATTTTTAGTTCTGAAAGAGAAGCTTGTTTTGCACTATTGTTGGAAATTTCTCCAAGGAGCTAAAACTTCTCAAGGACTACAAATTCATGTAACGAGATTTTGGTATGCTTTTAATTAATTTTCGTTTCATGTGTACTATTCTCTGAGATGTAAATTAATCATTTTGTTATCATAGTTTTTGCAATTGATTTTAATTCTTGTTCTAAATAGTGTATTGCATTATGATATTGAGCACTAGTGTATCGATTGTTTTATGCTATTGAAGTTCTGTAAGAGCTATCTCTAAGGAGAAGAACAAAATTAGAGTTAAAATGAATTCATCGAGATATGAATCTATTGGGAAGTAACTATGTATTGTTTAAATACATTCCCATTTTGTTTTCTCTTTCATTAATTGAACGCACTACTTCTTTAATTAATGAAAATTATATAATAAATTCAATCCTATAAACAATCCTCTTCCCCTATTTAGTTAGTTTATATGCTCTTGAATTTAGAGATGGCTATCCTTTTCCCAATTCGAGATAGGATTAGTTTTAATTGCATCTTAGAGTAAATCTGCATTTAGATTTAATTTTGCATTCTAGAAGTCCCCTCAAATAGGGACAGACCTTAGTTTCCGTTTGGTTGAGCCGTAGAGTTATCTTAAGGATCACTTTCTTGCAAGAGGGAAAATCTAATTTCTCTCTTTCTATTGGCAAGTAATAGACACACTATAAGCTAGGAGAGAGAGAGGGTATCTGGACCCAATTGAACCAGTTGGAACCATTACACCAAACATATAAGAGCTTAGTTGAAGATCTGATCGGATGGTCTCCCTTACATGTTGAAAAGGTCATTTTTGACCATTAACATTAAGCTACTTCATCTCCAAACTTTGACATTTCTTTTCCCTTTCCTTATACTATTTTCTCATTCCTTCTTCAATTTTCATTCCTTATTTCAACTAGGTTTTTAATGTGACAATATATTATTTGTAGGCACACTCCTTTACATCAAACCGTCGCAATAAATTTTTCTAATCACTATTTTCATATTTGAGCCTTTAATCTATGCTTCTAGGGTCATTAGTTTTGAATATGATTTCTCCACATAATGGTTAGCTTCACTTCTACCTAGAAGAACAATTTCAATAGAATCATCATCACTACATGAGCAAGGGAATGGTCAACCACTTGTACAATGGTCATCACATATCCAATTATAAAAAGCCAATACCTGATAATTCCTCATTCCCTAGCTTCACTATCTTCTCAATCCTTGATCAACTAGAGAGGTTATTGATTTATGATTGCAAATTCATCATTATTACTACTACAATGTTCTTGACTTGGTCCCTTCCTTTGTGCCAACTTCTTCTTTTTCTTCTTTCCCATTGTCCCTGATCGAATCTCAAGCGATTAAGCTTCTATTAGGGCGACCTTCTCTGATACCAATTATTGGAAAAAATACTGGGAGGGGGTTGAATCAATATTTTTAATTCACTTTAATATTCAATTCCAAATTCAAAATTATGTACACTACTGTCATTCAAGAAACTTGCATGTGTACGCGACTTCAGTGAATGAAAACCACGTATATCCAGATTACTCATTTTTCATTATCTTTATAAACTGCTTAACTTTAACCATTGCATCAATATTTCATTTTCCATTAATTAAACAATAACCATGAGTAATAAGAGAAAAATAAACCATCACGCATAATCAACACATAAGGACACTGAGATTTTTGGTGGAAACCCAATGTGGGAGAAAACCATCACAATTGTTTTCTCTATCTTCTTCTTTTATTATAAAGAAAATTTTCATTACATCTTGTACTAGCGTGAACTCTTACTAGCACACATGAACCCACTTGCAGGAGGTTGCAACCTCCACTCGTTCTCTAGCACCCACTAAAAGGGAGCTACAACCCCCTGAGCTTGTTTATCGACTCCTATCGAAAGGGAGAATCTACCCCTTGAAGAAGTTTACTAGCTACCACTAGAAGGACGATCTGACTCCATTATTGAAGACTCCAACCCTGAACACCCCTCATGGACCATGTTTCAAAATATTTCATGCTAAAACCACCTGTCTCAAATAAACATCAAAATGTGCAGGCCACCTTTAATCATATTTTCAAAATGGACTCACAACCAACAATAATATTAATACCAATATACCAAATTGAATATAGAATCACAGAATAATGAACCAATGCTAAATTACCACAACAAGATCATACCAATGCACAACCAACCATCAATATACGAAGCCATAAATCAATCCACTAAGTAACTAGTGATGAATCAAGATAATAACCACATTGGCATCAATACAATCATTGCAAACCCTGATCAGATTTACTTTAAAATATATATGCAACTATTCTAAAGAATATCTGCGTATATGCATGCTTCCTATGCATACATCATGTGTACATATCTCAAATTACTGAACATTGAACCTTTTAACCAACTGAATCGTTGTACCACTAAACCAACCATTGAAACTAGATCAAAGAAATGCACAACCAAATCATAGTAGATACGAACCATACCAATCAAGACATCATTGATATACAACAACAAATACAACAAAACTCATCATTAAAAAACAATTCAAACCTTGACTAGATTTTACATAGAATATATACACAACTGTTATTATGCATACCTGTGTATATATTCTCTTATCATGTGTAACATCCATGTATAAATTGCAACATATTGCATAAATTATCACAAAACACTACTAGAAAATGATAAATTAGTGACTAGGTGACTAAAAATGTTAGTCACCACAACTTTTCCAAGTGAAATACTACTAGAAATGAGAAATCTTAAGTGAACCAACTAAAAACGACTAACATAAATGACTAATTTAGTCCCGAGTTGAAATATACAACTAAATAATAAGTAATACAACTAAAAATTACTAATGTGAATGACTAATTTAGTTTAGGAACAAAAACAAAACTACCTAACAAGTACTACAATAATATGAATCAGTCATTTATGTTAGTAATTTTAATATGAATCAATACCCTTATTTTACTTCTCCTAAAATTGTTACATAAGGAATAAGGTATGAAAATTCAAGCTATTTTAACCATTATCCTAGGTTGGGCTTCCCTTCTTTCTCTCTGACCTTACCCTCTCTTTGGCCTTTCATAATTATGTAGGTACAATTCCTGCCATTGACTAAAACATTTCAAGATTATATATATATTATATATATATATATATATATATATATATATTAGGAATTATTAGGGTATTCAAACAATGACCTAAATACCTTGGACCTTTCTTGGAGTTGAATTTTATGTTGGATTTAGAAAAATTCACTAGTACATAAGGGTGGATCCGAAGTTGTACCATGATAGTTCGGTCATGCTGTTGGATTTTACTTGCTTTTTTTTTTTAAACGTGCCAACTTTCATCAAATACCCGATGTACATAATTATCATCAGATATTCTATAATATGTTAGTCGGATATTTGACACTAATTATATTCTGAGGACAATTAATGAATGTTTTCCTAATATCCCACAAACATTCACCTTTTTCTCAGAAATACGACACTTGACAATATCAAATTATCAAATAAAATTAACTTAATACATATAACACTTTATTAATCACTATTTTAAACATGAATTTAATTCATTTACATTTACACCACTATCCATTTTTTCTTTATTGTCATGTAATTTGTGAGCTTAATGATCCAAATCTTTGAAGCCCGTGACAAAACCCCAACAATTAAAGAGAAAGCACTAGCTAGAAAAAGCATTGTGAACCATTGGCTTGACACTGGAAAAGGCACGGTGAAATCAGTTTCCATAGGGTGAATATTACTATTCCCTTCAAAATTTTGGCAAAATCTGCTACTCCAAAAGCTTCCTTTAGGTATGTGTGTAGTCAAAGGTTTTCACATTGGAGCCTTTAAATTATTGAACATTCGGAAGCCCAGTTGTGAATTTCGATGGGGCTTCAATTTTTTGTGTGTTCAATCTTAGGAAAAATCAAACCACTTAAAATTTCATACACCCAATGATGAAACAATCTGCTTTTCAATTTCAGTAAACTCAAGGACACGAGATCAGGAAATTCCATATTGTTATTAGGGTTTAAATTATATAGGTTTGTACTATTGATGCCGAGTTTCAATTGGCACTCCATAATTGGAAGATCAAATCCAATTCTTTGATTGGATTTTCTTAGAAACTTTTGTCTTATATGTGAGCTATTCCTTGATTCCCATAACATCCCTAGTTGTGACTGAAAGTAATTGTGTGCACATTGTATGAATTTTTTTTGCAGTCAAAATAACTGTATTATATTATCAAAATTTCAAAAACATCATACATCAATAGTTTAACTGTGTACATCATTGCTGCCACACCAGGAAAAATAATAGGCTTAAGAGCTAACAAGAGTTATGCTATGAACAAGCTTGAGCCTGTAAGGAAGCCAAGACAACCCGTGTCATTAGTTATTTCCGAAACAAAAGTAGCATAAGAAGAGAAATTGCCAAAATTACACGTTACGGGGTTGGTTGGGAGGAAACGATGGTGGGGTTGCAAAGAACGCTACTCGCTCATGCATGTGGTAGTCAATGTGCTCCACTCGAGTCTCCAATGCACAAAGGTGGTCATTTATTCGCGAACCTGCCACCCAAGGCCATATATGGAGTCCAATATTTCATTCTGTGTGTGTTGAAGGTCGTTGATGTAGGCCACCAGTTCATTTTATCATCGTAGTGTTGTTCCCTCAGAGTTTCCAAGCTTAGATGAAGAGTGTTCAATTAGCCGTAACGGAGTGTAGGGTGGTCAGGGCCTCTACGTGGTGCTGAGAGTAACCTGGGGATATGGGTGCCTCTGCATTAGAAAGACATCTCTCAGTTGACTCTGAGCTCGAACTAGGCATATCCTGTGGCGAGCAGTTATCCATATAGTGGCC
This sequence comes from Pinus taeda, assembly GCA_000404065.3. Classification (NCBI taxonomy): domain Eukaryota; kingdom Viridiplantae; phylum Streptophyta; class Pinopsida; order Pinales; family Pinaceae; genus Pinus; species Pinus taeda. The sequence continues at coordinate 6,580 of APFE031146274.1, forward strand.
AACTCCCCCTCCGTGGGCTCGATCTCGTTGCCTCGGAATGCAACCGACTCCTCCTCCTCTAGTTGCACCACCACGGGGATGTACCTGACTGCCTTGTGAAACCAACCACACCAATGTTATATGTACCAAACAAAGAAAAACACAGTTTGCCTCCCTGGCATCAAGGTTCTCAGAATTCGCAGTGTAATTCCTGTGCACCTCACCATTGTCTGTCGATGAGCTAGGTGGCGAGTTACAGGTCACAAAGGTGGATAAGCCGCTCCTAGAGAAGAGACACGACCCTATTTCTCCACCAAAATTCTGCTCCGGAGGAGCAATTCCTTTCCTGAAGAAGAACTAGAGTGAGGAAGGGGAAGCGAGAGCCCACCACCCACACATAACAACCCCGGGACTGCAATTTCCGTCACAATTGTTAATCTTGTTCTCTTATGGATCCCACGGCCAATGTGCTTGCAGGTTCGAGTCCCTCGCATACCCTCCCACTCCGAATTTGTCCTGCATCGTCGCCCCAATCCTTTGCCTGAGCCAGGATACCAATACCTCATTGCTCTCGCACATCGAACACTCCCTCATTTCCCACCCATTGCAAATGGCCTCCTTGCTACCTCTTCTCTGCATTAAGTAACACTGCGACATTAAGTCACACTCGCGGGAGGAGCTCGACTCCCAATAGCCTTTAAGTCGTGCATGCTGTGCGTGGAGGCCCATCTGGCTCCACGCTCCAATGCACAACCACTTTTTGCCTTGATTGGACATCCCCATTGGGCTTTATCTAGGATTTTCAAATACAATTGGAGGTCAGTTTAGGGTTACTTCATTTGGGTATGAGCTTAATATTTTCTGGATTACCAATTAATCATGATGTCAAATAAATTTCATCTTAGAACTTATTTTAAACTTTCAAGAAGACATGCCCAAAGAATTTCTAATTGGCTTTGTAGTATTCATAGGCAAGCCCATCTATTCTTGGAGTTTTACCATCAACCATGTTGTTTAGGGTCATGTTAAATTCCTCTGGTGAGATGTTCAAATCACAAACCTCTCTATCCAATTGAGAAAATTTGGAAGGGACAACTTGTAAACATTGAGTCAAGGTCTCTTCCTTAGACTTCTCATTGAAGTGTGGGATGTGATATTAGTTTGTGGTAGGCTACAAGATTTTGAAAAATATCTTTATTATTAATGAGCCTACCTTTCATAGTCTTAATAGCTTTGATGTCTTCAAAATTCTAGTGTCGTTGAAGATCCTTGAGTTCTATGGAGTTCGGCCCTAATTTGTACACCTTTGGCTTTTGTAACCTTAGCATTTCACAGGACATGCCTCGCTCATGGTGCTTGTTTTGCATTTCAAGATAAAATGGGTTTTCTTTCAAATCCAATCCAACTAAGGGTAGGTTTTCATCTTATTTTTTTCCTCAAAATTTCCTGATTTTGGTTATTGACCTCCACCTCCAGCCCCTCCCTCCCCTCTCACTCCATAGGGTTGCTTGATATGGAGATTGGGTTTTCCCACCATACCAACATGGACCTGTTGGGCCTACTAACTTCCAGTGGGAGGATTGACGTTATTTCGTTTGATGATTCAAACATATTATTATTCAACGATGTCTCTGACAAACACTATTTCTCTACTCTTGGGGCATTAACCCTTTGGGGTGATGCTACATGCATCCCTTGAGTGAAACTCTCAGTTGTTTGATATTTACGATTCTTAGGGACTTATCTTTTTGTTGGAATATCAAAGGGGTAATCCCTTCATTAGTTATGTTGGGACCTAGTATTCTCATTATTATTATTCTTTTTCTTTTAAAATTCTCTCCAACCTCCATTGTGAGTGAGTGTCGAGGACGGGTAGGGGTGTGGGTAGACGTATATTTTCTGAGGTTTGATTTTAAGTAACAAATAATTCTTGATGTAATGATTCCTATCATGGGGCTTAAAATAAGCATTTGACATATTCAGATAGACAACTTTCTAAATCATAAAATTAGAGGCACAACTCAAAATTTCTTCTCTAAATTGATTTGACAAGTCAATTTTAATGTAAGCCTTGAACCATATCCTAGTTCAGTATGACTTGAAAACTTTAGAGAAACTAAGCTTAACCAACTATGTGGTCAATCATGGAAGGAAATTCCAAATGTGCATGGGAATTTTTGGGAGCTCAATCCAGATAGGACCCATAAAGTATACGCGTAGTCAAAAGAAAAAATCAAGTTCCCAGTGTGCTAACAAACCACTAGGCTACTACACAACCTATAGAACCAATGTCCTTGACAGAATTTGGTTGATTGATGATGAGGCCTTAATAAAGGGGGAAGTACTTTACAACAAATTGTTGCAGGGTCCAACCTTCCAACCATAGTCAAGTATGGCTAAAGGAAGGATCCCTCCAACAATATAAGCAATGAAAACAATATTTTTAGTATCATGAGTTACTTGCTCCTCTTCCTCTATTGTTCTACTTGGAAAATTAATTTCACTTCAATGATACTGGAACATTCAAAAGACAGTATGATTTTCCATTATGAAAAGGCCTAAAGGAGCTCAATGAAAATCAAGGGGGTGCAAATTGAATCGTATGAAGAAGTATTGGGCCCTTATTATGTTGTCAACACATATTGAAGAAGTATGTAGAGGTTGAGACTGGTTCTATGATAATATGTAGTATCCATATATAATGGGGTATTTGGTACACTTTGTGGGCACCACCCATCCCATCCCCACAAAAAAGGAAAAACACCCCTTGCTCCTAGCCATTCCAGATTTATTATTGATCTCATTCCAGTGACAGTTTTATGGATGGTTGTATTTCCAATATGGAAATGGGCCATAATCTAATTTGTACAAGTTTATGGAATGAGGAAATGTCAAAGACATGGGTATGAGTGTATGGAATATCTAGAGGCTTATAAACTAATCAATTTAAATGTTCCACCAAATTCTTCAGGGGCTTGAGCTCGGCTTCATACCTTTTTGACATGTCATTCGTGTAGGGAAAATCATAGTGAGAATGGAACCACGACAAAGGATTGGGTACTCAGTCAAACTCACTAGTGCATCAAGGCCCCGTTGGTCAACTAACACTTTTGAAAATTTCAAATGAGGTAATGTCCCTTGTAAGGTATAAATATTATAACTGGGATGATGGAAAAAACAATGTTCCTTATCAGATATGTTAACATGTACTGAGCTTCCTAGCTGCATCACAAAGCACATTTTTTTACACCCTTCATCAAATGTATTTTGATGTTTTATTATGGTGTGGTGCATGGACCACATTAGAATGAAACAATGGGACATGGTTTAATGTTCTGTCAACCTCACCTGTAGACCAAGGTCCTGTTCGTGAATCCACGATTAATTTTGAAAAAAAGAACTGATATGGTCTATTATGATCAAGGTAATGTCCTTTATCAGATAAAATCCGCACTTTTTGTAAAATATTTGAGTAGAAAATGTGGAATGCAACAAAGAGTTAAGGAGTTTGGATGTGCTCTTGGCATACTCTCGGTTATAGAATTTTAAATGTGTAATCATGACAAGAAAATTGAAGTAAAATAGTAATTTTTTTTTGGATAAAATTTTTTGAGGTGTAAATTTAGTAATTTGATCGGGCTCTAATTTAGATCCACAATTAAGATGAATTCGATGAATTTAAGCTAATAGATTTAGAATTTTCAAGCTGATGATTGCACTTCAAAAAAAGCTTTGAAAACTCTAATAAAATTTAAAATTGTGTCTTATGTGCATTATACTCCTAAAACCCCTAAAGTTTTTTTCATAATTAATAAAGACATTTTATTATTATTATTATTATTAAAATAGATTTATTATTATTCTTAGAAGTGATATTATTCAATTTATTATATATGTTAGGAGAATTATTAATTTCCTTATTATTATTATTATTATTAGGGGTATTATTAGAGAAATTATTATTAATGAGGGGCTTATTATTAATTAAATAATAATAAGTAAGAGAGTTATAATTGGAGAGGATATTATTAATGTGGGATAAATGAAGGAGGGAGAAAAATAACTGGGGACTTAGGGGAACACGATTAGGATTAGAGAGAGAGGAAATATTATTATAATCAAAAATATTGTGACGGTTATTTTCAGTAAAATTTTTATTAGTTATGGAAGAAAAGGGATCGACCTAAGGAATATTAGAATCAGCAGGTGAGGATGAGGGAGATTTTAGGAGGGATGAGGAACGAGAGAAATTTGACAGTCCAATGGTGGAGAAAGATGGGTCAGAGGGGAGGGAAATTGTTCGCGTAGGTATCAACATCAATAGGAGGAGGGTTGACCAGGATAGGGTTTGAGAATTGAGAACAACTAGAAGGATTGATTGAAAGGATGGCTTGAGGCTTTCTTCCATCAGTTTTACCGTCACTACTTTTCTTCTATCAGGTTTCCGTCAACACCACCAGAAACTAGTTTCGCACAATGTAGTAACCTCGCCATGAAAACTGTATTTCTTTTGAAATTTGGAGGGGTCCCTATTTTACCCTTTAATCATTGATAGGGTCTGTTCTATTCATTGTTGAAGTTGCGTTACCTAGTTGTTTTCCTGGTTTCTATTCGACTATACCCTGGTGTTGGTTGCCTCTAGTGCTTGAGAAAGGCCAAATCAAGTCATTGTCACTTGGAAGGTACGATGGACTTTGTTGCTATTAGATTTAAATTAGGTATTGCCAAATTTGTATTTTTTGTTGAGTGATGCAGTCTATAACTACATTTTCTCCCTTTACTTATTATCTATCGGAGTCGAAATAGGTGGTGCTGAGTTGGTCTCTATATCTCTAGGTTCTATCCACACTCCCTATGATAGATTCATGCTTAAAGGAGGCCTTGATTAGTTTGCTCCATTTGAACCTCCCAACCTTGATTTTAAAAGTCACTTGCATTTTTAGGGTTGTTTTGGATTTTTATTTTCGATTTTGATCTAGATTTTGTTCCTTTTTATTTTTAAATTATTTCTAGTAGTTGAAGGAGGCATCCATGTATTAATTTATCTTAGATCCATCCATTTTAAATAACTGAGATATTCATGTTTTTACTACACGATCTGTTTGATTGCCCATAAGTTTGGATCTTTTTTTCGATCTGTGGGATCTATTTATGAAACTTTTATCAACTGTAGGTCCATGATGCTCATGATTCTGGGTCAACTGCCTTCCCATCTACGGGCTTCCTTCTTCTCTCTTGCATATGGGGACTGATAGTGGATTTCTCTCTTCAGGAACATGAGGCTGTGCCATTTATAACACATATAAGTCATTTATAGAATTTGTTTGTAGAATCCGTTTACAGAATCCATTAAGGAACCCATTACATTTAGAATCGACAGAGAGAGGACATACCTCAACTTATCAATACAGAACACTTGAATGTTCCTATCTCACTTACATCAGTGGAACATAATTCCTACCATGTTGAAGCCTCAGATTTCTGCTGCTCCAACATGGGGGATGACCACCCGGTCCAGACCTTAAGACAAATCCTTTTCCGTTTAAAGTGGTGGCTCCGACTGGGGATAATGGGACTAGTTTCCCAGTATGGTTTTTTAAAAATCAGAATGGGAAGTTTACAAGTGATTGCAATAGAATAATGATAACTCGAATGACCTATTCTACCATGCAA
>APFE031146276.1:1488-22995 GCA_000404065.3 Pinus taeda
ATATGAATATTTCAACTTGATAGTACTTTTTTGTCTCATTATGAGTATCTCCCTAGTTTAGAGGGAGTGTCATCATCTTCATTATCATCATCATCACCACCATCAATGTCATCATTGCATTATCGTCATAATCACCATTCATGTCGTCATCATCATCATCATGATTATGTACATTGTTGTCAATTGTTCATAATTATAGGTGTCGTAAGAAATATCATCAACCCAAAAAATATTATGAGTGCTCAAAAAGGGTTGTTAGGACACATGATATATGCAAGAGAAATGACAACTTTATTTTTTAGAGATGATCGATGATCATCATCACCAGTACCATTATCATCATCATTATAATTTTCATCATCCTCATCATCATAATTAATGTAATTTCTATCATCATTGTTGTCAACTTCATCATGAACATCATAATCATTCATGCCATTATTGTTTTTGATGATGACCAAGATGAAAATAATGATAATGATGATCAAATGATGATGACTTGCAAGATGACTCTAAAGATAATGTTTATGATTATGACCATGACAACATTTAAAAATTGGGAAGATTGTTCAAGGTCCTTAGCATCGCCATCATCATTGTCATCATCATCATTTTCATTATAACCCCCATCATCTTTATCATCATTTTGATTATCATAATAATCACAACTCATTTCATCGTCATCATCTTCATAATCATCATCATCATAATTATTGATTGTCATCAGTTGTTCATAATTGTTAATGTCATAAGAAATATCATCAATGCAAAAATTATATGAATGTTGGAAAATGGATGCAAAAGTCAAAAAAATAAATGGGGGCAACAATAGATGTAAAATTGGATGAAGAGTGGACACAACATAAGTATATGCAAAACAAGATAGAAAAATTGACACAAAAGTGAATGAAAAATTAGATGCAATATTTGATGCAAACTTGGACACAAAATAGGATGCAAATATGGATGAAAAAGTGGAAGAAAACATGGGTGTAATAGTAGGCATAAAACTTAGCATGAATTGTTGTGAAATAAATGTGGATACAACAATGAACAAAAAAAAAGACACAAACTTGGATGCAAAAAGGAGGAAAAATTGGATTAAAAAATGGATGTAAACATGGACCAAACATGGGTGCAATAGTGGACACAAAATTAGATTCAAAATTGGACACATCAGAAGTGGATGTAAAAGTAGATGCAAAATGGGATGCAAAAAACAGAAAAATTATTTGATGCAAACTTGGACACAAAAGAGGATGCAAATGTGGATGCAAAATTGGAAGAAATGGTGGGTTTCAATCATAGGCACAAGATATGGCACAACGAAAGTGGATGAGAAAGTGGATGTAATAAAAAACACAAAAATATGCAAACTTGGATGCAAGACAAGATGCAATAAGGGATGAAAAAGTGGATGCAAACATGGGTGCAACAATAGAAACAAAATTGGATGAAAAATATGGATGCAATGGAAGTAGATGTAAAAGATGATACAAAATGAAATGCAAAACCCAACACAAAAGTTGATGCAAAAATATATGCAATATTTTGATGCAAAAGTGGATGCAAAGATGGATGCAAAATTGGAAGCAAACGTGGGTACAACAGTAAGTAAAAAACATGGTACAAATAGTGTCACAAAAAAAGTGGATGTAATGATAGATGCAAAAAAATAAGAAAATGAAGATGAAAAATAAGATGCAAAAAGGGATGCAAAAGTGGACGTAAACATGGGTGCAACAATGGATGAAAAATATGATGCAAAAGTTGATGCAACAAAAGTAAATGCAATATGAGACACAAAACCTGATGCAAATCTTGATGCAAAGGGGATGCAAAAAATGATGTAAAAATGGATGCTAAAAGTAATTTAAAAAATGATGCAAAAGAGGATGCAAGAGATGATGAAAAAGTTGATGCAAGAGTTGGCGCAAAAAGTGGATGCAATAAATGATACAAAAGTTGATAAAACAAAATGAGGTGCCAAACTTGATGCAAAACATGGTGGAAAGGATGGCACAAAACTTGGCATAAAACTTGGCGTAAAACCTAGTGTAAAACCTGATGCAAAACCTATTGCAATAACTGGTGCTAAACTTGGTGTAAGACTTGGTGAAAAACTCGGTGCAAACTTTGCATCAATTTTTGCACCATATTTTATAAATGGACACAAATAGCACCAAAAATGGGCTCTAGATGAAAAAAAGGAAGAAAAAAAGGACGCTAATCACAGGGTTTTGTTGTAGTGCTAGGACACCTCTATGTTCCTTCAACATAGTGTGCTAAGATGATTTGGGAGGTGCACTATCGTCGGGTCGCTGGACATTTCGAGGTAGAGAAAATAGTGGCAGCGCTACAAAAGTATTTTTGTTGGCTGAACCTTCGATAGGGTGTTGGGAAGTACATAAAATCATACACTGCCTATGCCATTGCCAAACCGACCATCAAGAAGCAAGGCCTATATAATCCTCTGCCTACTCCTAGTTGACCTTGGGAATCCATCTCCATGGATTACATGTCAGGCCTTCCTTTTACTAAGCATGGCAATGACTGCGTTTTCGTGGTCGTCGAAAAATTCTCTAAGATGGCCATTTTGGCAGCCTGCAAGAAGAGTATCACTGCAGAATTCACTGCGAAGCTCTTCTTTGAATTAGTGTGGGTACATTTTGGATCCCACAGTGCATTATTTTAGATCAGGAATACATTTTCCTAAGTACATTTTGGTCAAGTCTGTGGTTGATGTTGTATACCAAGCTCACTAAGTCCACAACTTTCCACCACCAAATTGATCGCCAAACAAAAGTTGTCAACAGGATGATTGTACACATTCTGCGTATTTAGAATTCAAAGAATCCACACACATGGGATGAAAGGCTCCCCTCTGTCCAACACTGCTACAACAGAGCTCTCCGTAGTTCAACTGGCCAAACCCTCTTTTAAGTGGGGTTGGGATTCCAGTCACTATGTCCCATGGATGTGGCCATACCATTTGCGGCTACTCAAGAAGATTTGAATCATGTCCAGTTCGAAGCTGATAGGGCTAACAACTTCATTGGGTGCATTCAGCACATCCTCTAGCAAGTCCATGACATATTGGACAAAGCCAATGATAAATACAAGCAATTTCATGATCAACATCGGGTGCCACACAAGTTCCATATGGGCGACAAATTTTAGTTACATTTGCAGAAGGAGTGCCTTGTTGAGCACCACCGCAAGCTTCGCCCACTCTGATATGGGCCTTACCCCATCACTAAGGTTTTAGGGGACAATGCTTTCGAGCCCAACATTCCACCATTCCTTGGCCTGCACCTAGTGTTCAATGTGGACAGCCATTGACCATACTTTCCACCATTACTGGAAAAATCAGACATTGTGGAGCAAATCACACCAACAGAGTTAAAACCAGACTACATGGAACAAGCCACAAATTATCGGATCATGGACACATAGATCAAGAACACCCACCAGCAGAAGATCCAACTATATTAGGTTATCAAAGCTGACCAATTCGAGCACCAAGGCAAGTGGCTCACTAGGGACCAAGTTTAGCAGAAGTTTCCCCATCTCATTGAGGCACTGAAAACAATGGGTACCATTTCTTCCTAAGGGGGGAGGACTGGTCCAGGTGGATATTGGTGACCAACTACGTATTCCATTTGGACCCCCACCGTTGTTTCCTTTCAATTTCCTTAATTGTTACACACTTACTATTTCTAGAAGTTATTCAGGTCCTAGACCTCCAAAGTCGTTTTGAGGGACTAAAAGAAATTTTTAGGGAAACCGAAGAGATGGAAGAAATTTTTTATTTTTATTTTATTTTATTATATATATCAAATGGAGATCGTATGCCAAAGCTATGACCTCATGAAGTTGATGTACCGATTTACCCAAACAGGGCCCACAATTTTAATGCTTCATCTCCTAGGGTTAGGTTTTTGGATGTTTAAGGTTTTCCATTATTTCTCAATAATAAATAGGCATTAGAGCCTCACTATAACATAGTTCAGAGGCATGTACCTGCCACATCTCTTCTCAGAGATAAGCTACCATAGTTGCTAATTTATTTCCATTTCTGTATGTAAGCATATTTCATTTCTTTGATATTAATGAAATGAAGTTTTGTTTCTGCTGCATGTATCTGTTTATGTGTATATCTGTATTTTATTGTGCTCCTGCATAATTCTGGATCACACATCCACAAGAATATTCCAAGGTTTGTTGAAAAATGGTATTCATCGAAAAGGTAAACATGTGGATTGGATGAAAGTAGTGGTTGTGACACACCTTTCTTCCCACACGCAAGACCTTCTTTTTCTTGTGAAATTTTTTTCAGGTTTTTATATTTTTTGTTGCACATCAGTTTTTATCTATTTTAATTGTTCATATCTTTGTGGTTGCAGGTCGGGAATGACTACGGTGGCTTCACTAGAAATTTCATTATGCGTGACCCCAACCTTCTAGCTGTTAGGTTAGGAGTAGGATTAGCTGCATCCTAGTTTCCCTTTCTTGCACTCATTATGCACTCGTTCCTTGTTGTTTGTCCTCGTTTTCTTATTTTTATTCTATATCATGTTTGCTTTAGCCATTTTTTTTTCTTGTCTTCTGGTTATGTTTCCTTGTTGTGTGTTTTCTTTGTTTTCGTGTTGTTTTTATTTCTTGTTGATTTCTTCCTTTTTTTCATCATGTGAATAAGTGTTGTGCTTGGACCTATTTTGGCTTCTTAATATGTGTGTGGCCGAACTATAAAGAGCCTTGTGACACTTCAACATTTGGCCAGCCTTATGTCCATCTTCCTTGTGTTGGTTACATCTTTTGGAAAATTGTTATGCTCTTTAACCTGCAAGACTATACCAGAATACCAAATATGTGAAGCAATATACCCAGAACATATAATAGCGAGTAAAAAGAGCAAGTATTTTATTATTCAGAAAGCAATGTTCACTTGCCTCTTCGAGGGGGCAACCTCCAATAGAGCAGAGCTCGATGACAAAGTAAGACATGATGCTCCTCGCAGGGAGTCTCTATCCTTTATATATGACTCATACATGTAATACCATGGATCAGTACCATGGGTTTTATTAATACCATCTACCTAATACCATGGCCCATTTGCAACTAACAGTGGACCCATCATAAATTGCGGGTTAACCACTTACAACTATTAATATGGGCTTTGTTGACTCTTTACTATGACTCAATCCCACTACATAAATAAGGGGGTTAGGGTGGGACCCTAACATGCCCTCCCCCTTAACAATAGCCTTGTCCTCAAGGCTGAAGCTGCGGAAACTGCTGAAGAATAGTGGTTGGTTCCCAAGTTGCATCTTCCGGAGAGGTATCTTTCCACTTGACGAGGACTTCCCTAATCACGCAGCCACGCAGGGGCCTTTCTCGTGTGTCTAGGACCTGTTCAAGTTGGAGCCAGATTGACCCTTCCTCGTCCAATTCAGGTAGACTGGTTTGAATTCTGCAATTTTTCAATCACTTTCTTGAGGCATGAGACATGGAAAACTGGATGGATTTTTGTAGTAGGCGGCAAAGCCAGCTTGTAGGCTACTTCTCCAATGCACTGAAGTACTTGATATGGTCCATAGAATTTTGGAGATAGTTTATGACAGCCCTTGTCTTTGAGTAATGTTTGCTTATATGGTTGTGGCCTCAAAAATACCTGATCCCCTTCTTGAAATTGGTGCTTTGAGCGATGTTGGTCTACCTGTTGCTTCATGCGGTTTTGAGCTTGATGAAGATTCTCTCTAAGATGGGCGAGCATGGCTGCACGATTTTTGTAGGAGTTGATCCACTGCTTGTACCTTTGAGCATCCCTTGATATAAGAAGTAGGGGAAGGAGGGAGTTGACCATATACTGCTTCATAGGGAGTCATTTTGGTGGTGGCATGATAGTTGGTGTTATACCACCATTCAGCTAGAGGTAACCACTATACCCAAAGATGTTTCTTTTCTGAAGTGAAACAGCTAAGGTAGGTTTCTAGACATTTGTTGATGGCTTCAGTTCGACCATTCGTTTGTGGATGATAGGAAGTACTGAGTTTTAGTTGGGTGCCTTGTAGCCTAAAGAGTTCTTGGCAAAAATTACTGGTGAAGATCACGTCACGGTCGGACACAATAGAAGTGGGCATGCCATGCAATTTGAAGATCTGATCCATGAAACATTGAGCGACCAAAGTCGGTGTAAACGGGTGGGGTAGGGCGCAGAAATGAGCATACTTCGAAAGTCTATCCACAACCACCATGATGACTGACTTGTTTCCTGACTTTGGAAGACCTGTAATGAAATCCATAGAAACCTCCTTCCATATTGAGGCCGGGATGGGCAACGGTTGTAATATGCCTGGTGCTTTGACGGTCTCCCCTTTGTGGCGTTGACAGATATCGCATTCTGCTACAAAAGTAAGGATGTCCTTTTTCATGCCTGTCCAAAAAAATGATCTTCTGGTGTGAGCATACGTCTTCTGAAAGCTTGAATGTCTTGCAATGGGGGATGAGTGCAATTCTACCAAAATGCGACTTTTGAGGGTGGATGTTGGTGATATTACGACTCTGTCCCTGTAGCGAAGAATCTCATCCTGCCACGAGTAGCCCTTGGTGGAATTTGGATCCGCCTGCAATTGAAATGAGTTGGGAGAGCCCGGGATGTGAAAACCATTCCCTGAGAGCCTCTTCAACCCATTCTAGAATGGGAAGGGAAATTGCTAGCAGGGTACTTTCCTCATTAAACTGGCGAGATAATGCATCTGCTACACTATTTTCTTGCCCTTTTTTGTAAATGATCTCATAATCATGTCCCAGCATTTTGGCAAGCCATTTATTTTGTTGTGGGGAGGATAGGCATTTCTCCAAAAAATATTTCAGACTGTGATGGTCTGTGCGGATTTGGAAACATCACCCCAGTAAGTAAGGTCTCCAGGTCTCTACTGCATGTAAGATGGCCATCATTTCCTTCTCATAGGTAGATTGGCCCAGATTCTTCCCACTTAGTTATTGGCTTGTGAAGGCCAAAGGTCGACCTTCTTGCATTAAGACCGCCCCAATACCTGTACCCGAAGCATCACATTCAATGACGAAAGATTTGGTGAAATCAGGTAGTGCTAAGACTAGAGTGGAACACATGGCATTTTTGAGAGCTGTAAATGCCTGCTGTGCGTCCTCATTCCAGAAGAATGAATTTTTCTTCAGGAGTTGAGTGAGGGGCTTCTCTATGTGACCATAATTGTGGACAAATTTGCGATAATAGCCTATCAGACCCAAAAATTGTCTCAGGCTCTTCAAGGTCTTAGGTTGAGGCCAATCCTGCATTGCCTGGATCTTTTTGGGGTCCACCTTGACACCTGCATGCCCCACAATGTGGCCCAAATACTCACCTTCTTCCATGCCAAACGAACACTTGGACATCTTAACAAATGATTTATGCTTGCGAAGCAGTTGCAAGAGTAGATCTACATGCTGAAGATGTGCGGCCCAAGTGCAACTATAGATGAGGATGTCATCGAAGAAGAAAAGGATGAATTTCCTAAGATATGGTTTGAGAATATGGTTCATAAGGCTCTAAAAAGTAGATGGGGCATTACAAAGACCGAATGGCATGACCAGGAACTCATAATGGCCTTCATGAGTTCGGAAAGCAGTCTTTGGAATGTCGACTTCCTTCATGCGAATTTGGTGGTAGCCTGAGTGAAGATCCAGCTTAGTGAAGAATTGAGCCCCATTGAGTTCATCCAGCAAATCATCAACCACCGGGATGGGAAATTTATCTTTGACTATCAACTTATTGAGTGCCCTGAAGTCTGGACACATCTGCCATTACCCATCTTTCTTGAGTACCATGACCACCGGTGATGAATAAGGACTAATGCTGGGGACGAATGACACTTGCTTCCAAAAGTTCCTTGATTATTCTTTCTATTTCATTTTTTTGGGTGAACGGATATTTGTATGGGCGCACATTTAGGGGTTGGGCCCCAGGAACCAAGGTGATGCTATGATCATGTTCCCCTCTCGAGGGTGGAAGCTCATGAGGCTTGTCAAAGACCGGTAGATGGTTATTTAAAATATGTTGCATCTGAGGATGAATCGGAAGAGACTTGGTTTTGACTGCCTGGATGGCATTAAATTGAGCTATAACTCCATGATGGCCCTTTTTTAGCAATTTTTCCATCCTATGGGAGCTGATGATAGAGGGAGCTCCTGCCTGGAGTCCACGAAGGGTATGTGTGGAGTTGTTCTGCTTAAAACTCATATATAACTCCTGAAAATCCATTGTGATTGGCCCAAGAGTGCGAATCCATTCAACACTAAGGACAATGTCGCACCCTCCCATGTGTATTGCAAACATGTGGGTCTTCAACTGATAATCCCCCATTTGAAGTTTGACATTTTCATAGCGGCCTTCACATTTCATTGTTCCCCCATCCACAATTTGGACTTGGAAATTAGAAACTTCTCGTACAAAACAATGCACTGCTTCCGTGACTTTTTGATGGATGAAATTATGTGTACTTCCACTATCAATCAATACTACTACTGGGCGATGTTTAATAAAACCTCTGATTTTGAGAGTTTTAGGTGAAGAAATCCCCGCCAAAGCATGCAGTGAAATAACTAGTTCATCAGGGATATTGTCCTTTTGGTTGTCCTCTTCTACCGCCTTAGGTTCCTCAAGTGGTGGATCTTCCTCCGATGAGCTTTAATCAGTGGCATCAATTTGAAAAAATTTGGGCTCCTTGCATTTTCCACCTGGGGAATATTTTTCATCACAGTAGTAACATAATCCCTACTTTCTGCTTTCGGCCATTTCTGCAGGTGACACCTTTTGAACCTTAAGTGTTTGAGTCGTGCTGTGAGCCTGTGGGGGCGACCCTTGGAGGTGAAATTTGGGCAAATGTACCGGGCTGCTAACGCACGTTCCATGTTACGAGCTACCTTGCAAGCCTCCATCCATGTGGGAGGGTGGTGCAGTAGGACGTGGGCTTTTATGGCCTCTTTAAGATCGCTGATAAAACATTCCGTGTAGAACACATCTCAGAGACCCCTAGTGCGGAAGGCCAAGGCTTCAAAGGCTGTAACATATTCATCCACTGTGCTAGTCTGTCGGAGCTTAGTAAGACGACTCGAGTCACAAAACTTAGTAAGATGGTCCAAGTCACAAAACTTCCACTGCAACATTGATGCCATTCCCACCATTGCTACCTTTCATTGTCCAAGTGCATGCTCCCCAGCATAAGCTGAGTCTCATTATCTAAGATGTTATTCAGATGGAAATACTGCTCCATTTGTGCTATCCATGCTGCCGGGTGAGAACCATCAAATTTATGCATATCCAACTTGGGAGGTCGCGGACGGGATTGTTGGTGGATGCCCTAGAGGTGAGGAGAGTGGCTAGACTCACCCTCACTTTGTCCATTGCCAATATACGCCTCCTCGCGGGCTTCCTCCTTGCCCTTTAAGATTATGTTAGTTATTCTGTCAAGCTAAAGTTGGAGGGATTGCAAGGATTATTCAAGTTTGTCCATCCTTTCATTGGCCATAACTTGAGCTCTAGTTGCTACCATGCACCGACCTGATCTTCTTGAAATTTGAGATCACTCGAATTTTTTTCACTAAGAATTGAATGGTACCACCGTGCTCAGCTCGTTGTCCTGATTCTGATGGGCTAGATCACCAATAAGCACCCCGAGGGTCACAAATTTTTTTTTTTTTAAACTCTAAATGGATTTTTACTCCTTCCTTAGGAATACTGCAGTAGCCAAATCCTCAAAATGTCAATGCTGCCAAAAGTCCTGCGAAAAGCACACCCCGGTATAGGAACCCCACACAACTACTTAGATTTGGTGGATCTGAGAGATCTGAATGGCGGATCGAATAGCTCTGATCAGCGGAACAGAGTGCTGCTGCAGATTTGCTGGATCTGGTAGACCAGACTGGCTGGTCTGCTAACTCGGAACTGCGAGACTGACGTCTGCTACTGCTGGAAACCCCCTTGCAAGATCTGATCTGGCAGATATTATGCATGATCCCAAGATACCAAAGGGAACTATAGTCTCGAGGAGTGTTAGGTGCTACAGATCGCAATATACATAATGGTCTGACAGAAGTACTCGACCCAATGTTTCAATGCTCTAACTAAGGAGGATCAACCGTACCCTTAGCTGTACAACCCGACTACCCTATCGTACAGGTGAGTAATCTCTCCGAGTGTTATTCTTGGTGTACTGTAGCAGCAAGACGGCCGATGGTTTATCTATGGCGAGGTTTCAAAGGAGCTAGGGGGCTTCTTATATACCCAGAGGGTACTTGGAAGACAGTCCATACACAGTTCTGTCTAATGCGCTACTACTTGAAGGGGTACGCACAGGGGTTACAAGGGAGTCCAACAAGGGTGACCACCTCTTGTATTTCCTGCGTGCGTGCCTCCCCAAATCTGCAGGTTTATGCGCTCAACGATAGATCTTGTGGTTTAAAGACGTTGGAACGCATCTGTAGCCAAAAAAAAAAATTTGCTAAGAAATGGAGATCCTACCTGCCCTGGAAAGTGCTCTGATACCACTTGTTATGCTCTTTAACCTGCAAGATGATACCAAAATACCAAAACATATATACGCAGAACATAGAATAGCGAGTAAAAAGAGCAAGTATTTTATTATTCAGAAAGCAATGTTCACTTGCCTCTTCGAGGGGGCAACCTCCAATAGAGCAGAGCTCAATGAAAAAATAAGACATGATGCTCCTCGCAGAGAGTCTCTATCCTCTATATATGACTCATACATGCAATACCATGGATCAATACCATGGGTTTTATTAATACCATCTATCTAATACCATGGCCCATTTGCAACTAATTGTGGTCCCGTCATTAATTGTGGGTTAACCACTTACAATATGGGCTTTATTGACTCTTTACTATGACTCGATCCCACTACATAAATAAGGGGGTTAGGGTGGGACCCTAACACAAATGAAGTTCCGACAGAAAATATGATCAATCTGTAAGGAGAGTTTTGGTCCAACCATGAACCCAATTCTAGTTTGGAAACCTCATTTCTATACTTGGTTTTTTCGGCTTTGGTTTTATCAAGCTTATCCAACTAGTAGAAACAGTGAAGGGGAAAATATAAATGAGGAAACTTAAATCAAAGGTCTATATATGCTTCTCTGAAGGAATAACCCCTTCTCCTCTCAATAGGTTGGGATCCATCTTTCACCCCAAAATAAATAAGTGCCAATGCACAATTATCTCTAAATAAATTAATAAAGGTGAAAGAAGAGAAAGGCTTCCTGCGTAGAGAGGTGAAGCAAACAACTCCACTAGGGTAGTTTGTACACTCGTTGATAGTGGAGCAATGTTTGTTTTCTTGCATGATTTCGCCAGTGTACTGTTCAGGGTTGCTGGCAGCGGAGCAACACTAGAGATGAAAATTATACTTTGAAAATGTTAAGCTCACAAGCTACACTACCCTTCCTAACTCGAAACATTGTGATTATGTCGAATCTTAGGTTGTGTTCAACTAAGAAGGTATAGAGGGGACCATGTTTGTTTGTGGGGTAAGTGGGAAGGCCAAGGTAATCCACACGATGAATCAATACTCCCTAAAGAACCAAGGCACTACACAGAAGGAATTAACCAAAATAGAGAAGCTGGATTCTACTAGTGTGTCTCCAAGTGTTGTAGCAACTGCAACACACTCCAAAATTTTGGCTTACATTCAAATTTTGGAGCCTAATGTGGATCGTGTGATCGGTCATTCCTTAGTCACTTATTGGTTAGTTGATGATTTCAAGCTCCCTTCTTGGATCTCAAGCAGTCATTCACACTTTTATCTTTATATAGTAAGTGTCGTCTTCGGGCATGGGAATTATCGCATATCATGCAAAGGGGAGTTCTGATTTACTTCAAGGGGAAACCTTTGTGAAAATGAGTTTTTCTCATCATATAGACATGTTTAACGCTCATTTCCAAATTTTCACGCACTATTACACAAGTGTCATCATTATCCTCACAAAAATTATTGTCGGACTCGCACTTACCGTAAGTTGCCACAAAGGCTTTTACATTAAGAAAAATATGTTTTCATATGTACTAGATGATCTATGTTGTATCACTAAGTGCCCAAGTGTGTGGTCATAGTCAAGTTCTATCAATGTTCACGTCGGTTCCATTGATCCCACACTTAGCCAAATTCCAAGGATTCTTAGCAACCTAACCTCATCTAGCCTTCCTAAATTGCGCACTTCGCATATGCAACCCTTAATCTTCTTGCTACAACTATATAATATATGGAATTTTATTTCTTCTAGATACACAAATTCAATGGGTAATTTTAATAGCATTGTAGTACTTTTTTGTGCCTTGGATGAAGATTTGTGCTAATACAAACTTCCTAACTATAGTTTAAAAAAGAAAGAAAAAAAATCTAATTACATAAATTAATTAAAATATATAACAAATTGAAAATGAAGATAAAAAAAATGATTTATATAGATAAACTATTCAATAAAACCTTATCATATTCATTTTAAGATGCAAACTTTATAATAGATAATTAAATTTAACACCGTGGTGTTGTTGTCATTTTAATTTATTTTTGATAAGAATATAATTATTAATCTTATTAATCTTAGAGGTTCTAGAATTTTAAATTAATGATTAATGATTATTAGTAAATGTTAGGATTTAATTTCCACAAAATATTCATCAACAAAGAGTTATAATTTCTTTCAAAAGTAGATATACTTTTTTTTTCAATTTAATTTTAAAAACAAATATTATTATTAGTTAAATTTAAGATCTTGAATATGAGAAAAGTCAATTTTTCATTTCTTTTTAATTTATAACATGTTCCCCCCAATAAAAAAAAAACTTCTAGACTTACTTACGGTTGTTTTTATGTTATATTTTCTTGTTTCGTGTTTTTAAATGTGTATATATATGTTTAATTTACATTTATAGTATTTTTTTATAATTAATAATAATAATAATTTGAAATAAAATTCTAGTTTAATTAATTTTTATGATTTTTATTTTTGGCTATGTAAACTATGCATCAATGTCTATCAAAATTTATTAACCAAATTATAGTCACAACGCAACACAATAATTTGAGCTGATAGATTCCTACGGAGCTAGGAAATTGCTCTAGCTTGGCCCAGCTTTGGCTCCACGGAAATCAGCTTAGGGGACCTATACAAGAAGAGCTAGGATGTGACTTCTTCCTGTGGGATGGGAGCTATATTCTTCAATCTCCGCTTGATCACATCTTGATAAGGGAACGCGGCTCCTTATGCTTTGAAGGAATGAAACTGATTTAGCCATCCCCAAATTTGAAATCCAAATTTCAGTGTTTAGGCAGGGCGAGTTTTCAAAATTCAAATGAATAATAATTTATGCGTTTGGAGCTTATACTTGCAATCGATTCAACTCGAAGCGCGGAGGCAACAAATTTAAAATTCAAATTATCCTGCGGAGATTAGGGAAGAATTGATTGCAAATCTGGAGATTTGTATAATGGTCGGAAAATGAAATTGTTAGTTTATTGAGGTCACTGAAAGTCATCGAGATACATCCATGCCATGTATGTAACATCATCCATAAACATGTCGCGTCGATTCCAAAAAGTCGCAATATAGACTACTCCATTATTTTATTTGCGTTGTCGCTTCCTTCCACTCCCCCCGAACTGTAAACATATTCCTTTATTTGCAATGCCGCTTCCTTCTACTCCGCTTGAACTGTAAACATATTCCTTTATTTGCACTACCACTTCCTTCCACCGCGCTGAAACATCGGTTGTCAGAGCTTCTTGTTCTCAGTGAAGGAGGTTTTATGATTTTTGAATTGAATGCGAGGCCACTGTTGAGAATCGCACTGGGGGTCTAACATTGATGGGCCAGAACGTGGCCCTTAATGTGGCAGAGAAAGGCTTCTCGACTTCTGCACAGCAAGTCATGAAACGTTGGAGCGGCGAAGTCATGTAGACGAAATCTGGAGCGGCCCGAAAGATAGGTCGCTAAGAAGGGTTTGTTTTATTTGGGTATGGGGTCTCTAGGGTCGGGAGGCATCTCGGATCACTCGCCAATCTACATAGAAATTTCGACATTATCTCCAAAGCATAAGGACCCATTTAAATTCAACTCTACTTGGTTAAGAGATGAAGAATGCCATCAAATTGTAAAATAAACTTGGCAGGCAAACCCATTGAATGAAGGCCAATTGGTGTCTGAACCTCTTTCCAGAAACATGAACCTACTAAATAAAAGGACAATAGACTCGGCAAAGGCCAAGAAAAAGAGGGAAGAAGAAGCTCTCAGAAACATTGAGGATGAACTTCGCAGGTTAGAAGATCCAGTTAGTGGTGGATATTGAACGATGGAAGAAAAATCTC
The DNA here is from genome assembly GCA_000404065.3 of Pinus taeda. NCBI lineage: Eukaryota > Viridiplantae > Streptophyta > Pinopsida > Pinales > Pinaceae > Pinus > Pinus taeda. The sequence continues at coordinate 15,888 of APFE031146276.1, forward strand.
ATATTATTCATCCGGAATCTAAGAGGATCGGGATTTTGAAGGATAGGGGAGAAAATTGGAGGCTTAAGAGCATATCCATATGGTTACAATCTAGAAATGAGAATACCAAATTCATTCAGTAGTTCGCTAACGTCCGGAAAGCAATCAACACAATTTTGGCACTGGAAGATGAACAAGGTTTAGTTATTCAATCTTTCATAGGTCTTGCAAATTTGGGCATATCACATTTCAGGTAATTATTTAAAGAACCTCAGGAGGCCACACTAGTAGAAATTATAAATATTTCAGGACTTTTTCCCTCTTTTTTAGACGAGTAGGTAGCTGAGGAATTAGATGGGTTGGTGACTAGGGGAAAATTAAAAGTTGTGCTTAAATGGTTTAAGAAAGATAAGAGTCTTGGCTTGGATGGTTGGCTTGTGGAATTTTGCTTAGCTTTATTTGATCTGATTGGACATGATCTTCCCAAGGTCATTAAGGAATGTCAGGTTAATCATGGAATGTATGATGCTCTTAATACAACTTGTATTCCTTTATCCCAAAACCTGACAACCTCGAATCCTTCAATGACTTATGACCCATCTCCCTTTGTAATTGTATCTACAAGATTATGGCAAACATCATTGTAAACCACATCAAGCCTATCCTTTCACAGCATATATCACAAGAACAATTTGCCTTTTCAGAAAATCGCCAAATCCACGAAGCTATAGGTATTTCTTAGGAAGGATTGCATTCTATGAAAACAAAAAGAATTGAAGGCCATGATATTCAAAATTGATTTATCGAAGGCTTTCGACAAAACTAGTTGGTTATATTTGAGGATGTTACTTACTCATTTGGGTTTCCCTCATGCTTTTATCAATTGGATAATGTGTTCAATATCTACTGTATCATACAACATCCTCGTCAATGGGTCCACTTCCAATTTCTTTCATGCAGAACATGGACTTAGGAAGGGTTTCCCATTATCACATTACTCTTTTTATTAGTAATGGATGGTCTGAATAGATTAATCACCAAAGATAAGAATGAGGGCAGACTTAAAGGTGTCAGAACAGTAGACAACATCATTTTGTCACATCTCTTATTTTTGGATGATATCCTCATCTTTTTGGATGATATCCTCATCTTTTTGGATGGAAATACCAATGACTCTTATGTGTTCAATACCGCACTTAATTATTTTTCAAAGCCATTCGGATGGTCAACAATCAAGAGAACTTTATATTGACCACTTTTGGATGTTCTCAACTCAAAATCGACTATGCTCCTCAAATGTTTCCACACACTATACTCACTTTTGAAGACAAACTTAACTATTTGGGATTTCGCCTCAAGCCCAACAACTATAGAATTTCCAATTGGACGTGGCTAGTAGCCAAGGTTGGAAAAAGAATAAATATTTGGCATCATCAATGGTTATCTCGAGGGGGAACCCTGTTCTTATCAAATCAATATTAGAGGCAATTCTTGTCTATTGGATGTCATTTACTTGGATCCCAAAAAGAAATATATCCAGAATTCAACACTTAGGCTACAAGCCACTATGGAGAGGTGCGAATTAATGTAGACCATTTGCATGTATAAAATGGGAACAAATTTCATTAGCAAAGAAATGGAGAGGCTGGGAAATTAAGAATTAGGCTTGCTTTTCCAAGGCCCTTGCAGCTAAAATGGGATGGAAGTTACTCTCCACAAAAAATATTTGGATGGAAGTAGTCACAAAAAATCACATTCACCCTTAGTGTATTGATGATTGGATCAGGAGCCCCAACTGGAATATATCTGCTATAGCAACAATTCGGCAAGCTGTTTTGAATTCTCTGGAATATATTTGTTCCATATTGGCTTGGAAAGGTTGAGCGGGCACCAAGGTTCGCATCGGAATGATGCTTGGTATAGTAGATAAAATGCTCATATTCTTCCACGTAATCTCATTCACCATCTAGATACATATGGGATAAGGACACTAAACCAGATCATAGATTCTGAAAATTCTACTGTTCTTGTTTAAGCTTGGAAATCTACATTGAACTTAGGCATCCTGGATAGATGGCATCATGAATGGCCTACTTATACCAATGCACTCTCGGAAGCCTATATTCAAATTCGGGATAGGGAGGATGAATTAATCTAGGCCATATCTCATCAAGGTAATTACTCTCCAAAACTAGGATATCTCTTTATATACTCAGGTCATGAACCCCAAAATCCTGTTTGGTGGTGGTTTCCGCTATGGAAGTTAAAGATCCCTCCCAAAGTCAAGTTGTTTATGTGGTGTCTACTTCGCAACAAATCCCCTACAAGTGATATCTCTCAACATTACTCCTTCCAAGGTCCCACTTGGTGCATTCTCTGTAGATGTTAAAAAAGTATTGATCATTTATTTTTGCAATGCGAGCTTGGGAATCATTTATGGAATAATATATATCAATTGATGGAAATTCCATATAGATGGGCGGGAGACTTTGTTTGCAATGCTTGGGAATCCTTGTGGAATCAAGTCCACCATACAAAGATTCCCCTACTAGTAGGTTGGAGTATATGGATTTCTCCAAATAAACTCATTTTCGAGGACAAGGCACCCGAATGGGAATTAACAATATCCCATATTAGGGCTCTGTATAATTTGAACCTGGATGATGTCACCAAGAAACAAAGTAGGAATATTGTTATTGAAGCCATCGATAAATCTATACAATGGGCTTATTTTGATGGTTCAACTCAACAAGGTTGTGACGGTGGGGCCATCTTATATCTCAATGATGATGATTATCACAGAAGGAGTATGGGTTTAGGGAGAGGCGCTAACATTTTTTCTAAACTCAATAGCCTTAGGCTCCTCCTTATTTTTGTTTTTGAGAAGGGATGCCAGCAACTTCAGATTTTTGGCGATTCCAAACCTATTATCAATTGCTTCAATCTTCAGGCTGAATGTCACATGCACACACTCATAAATTTATTGGAATAAATCTATGCTATTAAATCACATTTTGACTATGTTTCTTGTCAACCCATCTATAGGGAGAGGAACCAACTTTCTAACTTCCTTTCTAAGGAAGTTGCGTAGCAACCTCCTACTAGTTGGTTGATACATGAACAACATGGACATGATTTTTACAAGTATTATCATATGCCTTTCATGGAGCAGCATCTGCATGGAACACCTATGCCTTGATGATACACAAGTCTTCGTTGGATATCTCAAAGTAGCTATTTTTGCATTTTTGTGTCGATTTGTAGACCTATATATGTATATTTTTATTTTGTATATCAGTATCACAGTAATTTTTATGGATTATGTAGACTCTCTACAATTGTGGCTAGGCCACCAGTTTTGACATATGGTCTATTTGCAACATCTATAGAATGTGATTTTCAATATTTAACATAATAAAAGTTATGGTTTTTCCTTGGGGAAAAAGATAAGGTATGTTGGAAGGCAAAGGTAGTATGATTTATCTATCATTGGTAATCTAAATCAAATGAGAAACATCACCATTCCTATATTTACGTGCAACCTTAGGATACAGAGTATTGTTGAATCTATGTTGGAGCTTGAACACTTGTGAATCTTAGAAGCCTCTTTTACCAGAGTTTTTGATGCGAGGGACAAGCACCCAGGATTTGCATGCTTACTATAGGAGGTTAGTTGTTTACCCAGGCTCCTGATGTATGCTCCACAAAGATTTCACTCTTAGAGGCCACAACCTAAGCCACTTTTGGTACCAACTCAACAGACTCGTGGATTCTTACAAATAGTGAAGAAGTTGTTGACATGGAAACATTGGGGAGAGAGAACTTAAAAAAACTATTTAATTGCAATTATAAATTGTCACTTATAGTGCCAAATACCCTATTTTATGTTTATGTGTCTCATTTGTATATGAAGTGAATGAAAGTCAATTATCACTAGAAAATCAACAACATCGTGCATGTCTTATTCTTGATTATTGTTCTTAGGATGGGTAGAATTGGTCATGTCCAATGAAGAAGCTTCTCATATGCTTTTAGATATTTATGTCTTCCCATTGTTAGCAAAAAGAAAACAAAATGTGGAAGAGGAATTCAGGTTAGCTAACTTGGAAATCATCTTACGTTGTATCTAATAATGTGTTGAATTCCACTTGTACAATAGAGAGCACCTTATCCATAGAATTGTATTTTGGATGATTCAAATGGTGTTGTTATTATTGTACATACTTGTGTAGCTCATATTGACTTCTAAAGGTGAGGCAAGCTTATGATTTGCTCCTTGCAAACACTAGCAATTTCATTATTCACTCATTATTCACTCATTATTGCACTCAATAGCAATTTCATTATTCAATCATTAAACTTGCCACAAAATCAATATTGAAATTATCCATTCAAATTTAAAATAAATTATGTATATTGAAATGATAAAACATTCAACAAAAAAGTCTGTTATTTCTACACAAGGTAAATCTAGTAATGAACCCATCTTGCAATCATAATCCATAATATAACTCAATTTTTCAAAATTTAAATTTCAAAATAGTTCTCACAAGAACATTGATAAATAAATAAATTTGCATAAAATTTTGACTTCAATATTTTATGCTACTCTTTCCTAATGTAGTACAATTGCTAGTTAACGATTAACCAACTTTATTCAATTAAACACGTCTAAACTCATCCAAAAAAAACACCATCGTTTTCTAAAATCTATGACCAATGTCCATTCAACGATACAATTAACGAACTTTATTCAATTAAACACGTCTAAACTCATCCAAAAAAACACCATCGTTTTCTAAAATCTATGACCAATGTCCATTCAACGATAACAGAATGTGAAATTTCTTCCTACGCATCGATTAATTTAGCTGTTTTTAACTGTTCAAATCTCAAAAGTAACGGCACCGTCAACACTCTGTCCATTGAGCAGATAAGAGTTTTCTGATCTCTCAATCGTAGTCCACATTCCAATCGTTGCCGCTTGCTTTTCTGTTGCACTTCTGATAGGTGGGGGCTTTTCTGATAGGTGGGGACATTCCAATCGTAGTCCACATTTCTCTCACGATAACCGTAAACAAAAATCTTGTCACGCCAGCCTATACAACACGAAACCCTGTCAAGGGTTTGAGGAAGAGAACCCAGCACCCTCCAAACATTTTCATCGGAATCGTATTCCGTCACTCCCTGGTGCTTCTCAAACGAATACAACCGCCCGGAAGAAGAAACAACCAGACACTCCCGTGGGCTTTTCCCTTCGATATCCGACATATTCTCCAGCGTTGACCATGCCCCTTTCTCTGGATCATAAACTTCCGCACTCCACCCGATTAGATCACCCTCGTCATCACTGTCACTGCCAATAACGAAGAATTTGCCGTGAAGGAATGCGCCATAGCATTCATCCCGTCCTTGGCTCATGTCGGGAAGAAGCTTCCATTTGTCTTCAAACACATCGTAAACAGCCGCTGATGAGAGGAGATTATAATTGCCATCCTGTCCGCCGGCAACGTAAATGAGTCCTTGCGATGACACCGAGAAAGCACCGGAGAATCGCCTCACCGGCATGTCCACCCCGCGGGTCCACTTACTCGATGAGAAATCAAAGATGAAAACAGTTTTGAGTCCCTCCACTTGGTCGGGGTTCGACGGATCCCACCCGCCGAACAAAACCAGCTTTTGATTCACACAGACGCAGTCAGGAAAGAGTGGAATCCCATTGTGACTACCGGGGAAGTGGGGAAGGGGAGGAAGTGCTTCCCGTGTGCCTCGCAGAGGGTCAAACACAGAAACCACCATTTGTAGATTAGGATGAGTATCATCCAAATATTCCTGGAGTTCCAGCAAACATATAAACTGCTCGGAAGTCCCAAGCTTTTTTCTGTCTTCATAGAACTGGGGGTGCTCCATAACGGCCTCCCAGGTTTTGCAAACGACTTTAACATTTCCGTGACAATGGTAAGACACTGTCGACCTAATTCCCATGGAAAAACAGCAAAAGGATCCATAAAGAGATGCGCAAACTCTGAGTCTTTGAAATCAGAGAACCAAAAGGGTAACGTACCAGAATTAGAGTCTTCCTAACGGGACTGGCTAAACCCAACCGCGTGGTCGATGCGAAGGCCAGATCGAACACAACATACGATGAGGAAGTACAAGGATCGAAGGAAAGGGAGAGAGATCGATATAAATAATAAGTCGTGAAACAACAGCGAAGCACTTCCATTAACGGAAACGGGTCAAAATGTCCTAATATTTTCCATGGTTTCCTCAGGTAGTCAAACGAGGCCATTTTTCCCTTTTCCTTTTTCATTTTTCGGTGGGTTTTTTTAGTTCTTTAATGTTCGAGAATTATAATTTTAGATGGTTGAGTAAATTTTGGTTTTTTTAATTCTTTAATGTTTGAGAATTATAAATTTAGATGGTTGAGTAAATTTTAATCGATCAATTATTTTTAATATTTTTAGGAATTTGTTTAATCCGGAAGGTTTAAATATTCAAGGTGTCTAATTTATTTATATATTTCAAAAAATAAAACAAAATACAATTTCACTTAAAATCATATTATCAAATTAAAAAAAAAAAATTATTCTTCCCAATAATTAGATTGTAATATTTAAGTTAAATGTATTTTTATATGGTTGCGGTGTGTTTTAATTGGTAATTTTCGATATGTGAAAGGTCGTAGACTTCTAGCTCAATTGGTAATTCGAGATATGTGAAATTGTTGAAACTCGTGAGACCCACGTTCATCCCTTGTGACCATTTTGTTAGTTGAAACTCGAGAGACCTGATTTACTAGCTCAATTGGTAATTCGAGATATGTGAAATTGTTGAAACTCATGAGACCCACGTTCATCCCTTGTGACCACTTTGTTAGTTGAAACTCGAGAGACCTGATTTACTGAGAGGAGAGAGTTTCAGTTGAAACTCTAGAGAGACCTGATTTACTGAGAGTTGAAACTCGAGAGACCCACTCGAGAGACCCGATTTACTGAGAGGAGGGAGTTTTAGTTGAAACTCGAGAGACTTGATTTACTGAGAGGAGGGAGTTAGTTGAAACTCGAGAGAGGAGGGAGTTTTTGTTAGTTGAAACTCGAGAGACCCGATTTACTGAGAAGAGGGAGTT
>APFE031146288.1:0-14174 GCA_000404065.3 Pinus taeda
ACAACTGTAACAAAGCCCTTTGCTCTTTTTTCTTCTAATTGTTGTGGTGTCAATCTTATAGGTTGTGGAAGACTAGGGGCAACAACACTTCCGTCTTTATAGTTGTGAGTGGTATGCTTCCTGGTTGCCATAATTTTGCTTTCCATTTTTCTTGCTAACCTGAATGCCTCTCTAATGAATCGGGTTCCCAAAGGTGAACATCATGTTGGATATTATCCTTTAAAGACCCTATGAACACATCAATCCTATGCTCCTCTGGAATATCTTTTACCCTTATGTTCAATTTTTGGAACTCCTCAATGTGCTCCATTATTGAACCCTTTTGTTTGAGACTTATCAATTGGCTAAAAAAAGTGTTGCTTTTTGTATCCTCATAATGTGCCATCAATTCTTCCGTAAAAATTGCCCAAGTGATAAATCGTTTATGAGAGCAAAGCCATTGATACCATACAAACTGATTTGGTTCCAAATATAAAGTTTCCATACGTACCTTTTGTGTGTTTTGCACGTTATTGAGATCGAAAAATTTCTCCATCTGTAATATCCATGTTGCGGGATCCTTGCCATCAAACTTCCTCATATCGATTTTTGGAATATGGTGGGTCTTCGATCAAACATTAGAGTCTATGGAATCATGATTAACATTTCTTTTGTTCTTATCATGAGTTTCTCTTACTACCCTTTCACCATTAGTGACCATTTCTTGTAGCAACTTATTCATATTTATCTTCAATTCTTCCATGTTATCATCCATGCCATCCATTTTAGCATCCATGCCATTCATCTTAGCTTCCATGACATCCATCTTAGCTTCTATGCCTTCTTTAAACAATCCATCTTAGCTTCTACACCTTTCTTTAAACCATCTATCTTAGCTTCTACATCTTTCATCTTAGATTATGTTACTTTTTGTGCAAGTGACACTTGTTGCACTTGGTCTCGTAATTTTGATATATCATGTTGCATTTCTTCCTCTTCTTCATGAGTCATGCTAGAACTTTCAGGTTGCTTACTATGTGTTTGTATTTTCTTTCCTCGGGGCATCAATTACCGATAATAATGCTTTACTATGCCCTTTTAATTCCTTCAAACTAATTTTTCAAACCAAGCTTATGCAAAAATTAAAAAAAAAACTACACATTTTTTTTCACTTTGTAGGAGTTTGATATTGAATTTTATGTGTCTCTATAATTTCAGATCATCCAGTTCTAAAATTGCAACCTTTGGTAGCCCTCTATGTCCTCTTTCCAATGCCACCAGTCTGATCCAAATTGGATTCTCCAAGGAAAAGTTATGCCAAATCTCCCACAGTGACCTGATTATAGACTAGTTCAGTAGAGCAAACTTGTATGACATTCCACGTGTCCTTGTTTCGACCTTTAGCTCTGAAAAATATATATAAGAAACTAAAGTCCGCCCTCTTTCTATAACTTCTTATGAAATTTCAATCCGATGCTGAGAGAGAGAAAGTTATGACAATTTTACCCAGGTCACCTATTTGGAATGTAATTAGGGAGTCTGCAAAAAGACCAACTTCCTCAGATCATATCTCCACAAATATAGCGCAAAAAGCTCTGAAATTTGGACTTGAGGTTCAGTGAAATTTCGTCTCAAATGGGTTTTTTTTTCTTATGAAACATCGCAGAAAAAAAATTATAGTGAAAATACCACAATGACCTATTTGGAGTAGTGAAACCCTAGAATCCAAAGCTCTAATACCAAATGTTATGAAACCAGCTCACAAAAAGATAGAAAAGATAGTTGAACGCCTTAGAATTTAGCCTCTTCGAGGGGGCAACCTCCTTTACATTACATAAATGAAGAATTATTGAATGATTCAAATGAAAAAAACTCCTTTCTATATATAGGAGTCTAAGGAGTCACAATATAACCCAGCCGACCTAACAATAATAATATAAAGCCACAAAAATAACAATAGAGGGATTCTATGGGACACAGTAATAACAATATGGGGGCAATAGGGGCACAACAATATTAATAAGGGATACAAATACAATAGTAACGGGGTAATCATTAGTATTATAGGGACCTAATAACAACATTGCACACTGAAATTCAATGCATCTAACAAATGGTAGGGATTTCAGTTTCAGGAACAAAGCAAGGGTGTAGGTTGGAAACCTATACAATGTTGAAATTATGGAAAAGATCATGGAAGGAGAGATTGTCCACTACATCAGGGTGGTAGATCGTACATCTACAATGCTCGAGAAGCGCAGACAGTGGGTGATGTTGGACAAAGTGTTCCTTGGATCTATGCAACACTGGATAAAAGGCAGATAGATCACCGGGCGTCTATTATCGAGATGGAAAGTAAGCTTTGCGATCAAGTTGTTTCTATTTTGATTGACCCTGGATCTAATTATAGTTATGTTAATCCTGACCTAGTGGATAAGTGTGGTTTGAATAAAGAAGTGCATGTAGAGTCTTGACTAGTATAGTTGGCTATAAGTACAAAGAAGTGATTTCATCGTTATGTAAAAGCTTGTGCATTTGAGTTGAATGCTATGTCTACATCAACACATTTGAATGTATTGTTGTTAGTTTCATATAACATGCTTTTGGGTATGGTCTGGTTGTATCTCCATAGGACCAAGGTGGACTACTATGAAAAAGCTATTGAGTGCTTGGATGACAATGGAGAACAGAGAGTCTTGCAGGGTAAGAGGAATGCAACATCAATTAGAATGGTCACAACTATGTAGGCGAAGCGTAGTCACATGAAAGGGTGTGTGTTATTTGCATTACATATTTGTAATGGAAAAGGTAAGGAAGTTAAGGATGTAGATGTTTTGAGTAGGTACCTGATTTTACAATAGTTTCAGGATGTATTTACCGCAAAGATTTCAGAGTTTCTACCTCACATGGAAGGGGATTTTTCTATTTAGTTGGTACCAAGGGTAACACCAACATCAAAAGCACCATACATGATGAGCACTCCAAAGTTGGTAGAGCTAAAGTTGCAGTTGAAGGAAATACTTGACAAGGGATACATTAGGCCAAGTGTATCGCCATGGGCGCACAAGTATTGTTTGTGAAGAAGAGCGATGGTACTCTTAGGTTGTGCATTGATTACAAGCAGTTGAACAAAGTGACCATTAAGAAAAAGTATATGTTGCCAAGGATTGATTATTTGTTCGATCAGTTGAAGGAACAACAATGTTCTGAAAGATTGATATGAGATCAGGATGTCATCAAGTACACAATAAAGAAGATGACATTCACAAGAAAACTTTCTGAACTAGGTACAAACATTATGAGTTTGTTGTGGTTCCATTTGGTTTGACTAATGCTCCAGCTACTTTTATGTGCTTGATGAATAGTGTATTGCGTCCTTATCTGGACAAGTTTGTTATTGTATTCATTGATGATATATTGATATATTCCAAGAATGGGGAAGAGAATGTTACATTTAGCAGCAGTGTTGAGATTGTTAAGACAGCTTCAGTTGTATGCTAAGCTTAGCAAGTGTAATTTCTTTCAGACAAAGGTAGATTACTTTGGACACGTTGTTTCCAAGGAAGGCATAACAATGGATCCAGAGAAGATAAAGGCTATCATGGAATGGGAAACTCCCAGGAATGTGGATGAGGTAAGATCATTTATGGGGTTAGCAAGTTACTATAAGAGGTTCATAAGAACTTCTCTCGCATTGCATATCCTATCACAACATTGCAACAAAAAAGTAAGAAGTTTGAATGGATAAAAGAATGTGCAACGAGTTTTGAGCATTTGAAACAATTGTTGACAAATGCTCCAGTGCTAAAGATTGTATATTCGGACAAAACATTTGTGGTATGCACAGATGCTTGCAAGAGAGGACTTGGTGTAATTATTATGTAGGAAGGACAGGTAGAATGCTATGAATCACGGAAGTTGAATGAGAACGAGTAGAATTATCAGACACATGATCTTGAGTTGGAAGTAATCATCCATGCATTGAAGATTGGCGTATCTATTTAACTAACCAAATTTGAATGGAAGGCAAGCTAGATGGTTGTACAAAATCAACGAGTTCGACTTTGACATCAAGTACATTAAAGGTAAATAGAACAAGGTTGCAGATGCTCTTAGCAGGCAGATACAAGTGAACTACATAGCAACTATGAGTTTTTATGGGATAGATTTATAGGCTCAGATCTTACAGGAAGGTCACCAGGATAACAGGTACATGGATCTCAGGCAGAGGTTACAACAAAGTATAGGTATAGGCATAAGTACAGGTACAAGTACATGTACAGTTTCAGGTATAGGTGCACAGGATGTGGACTATCATCTCACAATAGATGGCTTGGTCAAATTTAGGGACAAGATATATGTGCCAAATGAAAATGAGCCCAAGAAGCTTATCTTGAGAGAGTTTCATGTGAAACCATATTCAGGTCACTCGGGATATCAGAAGACATTGACAATGGTGAAGAAGTTCTACTACTGGATGAACTTCAAGAAAGAAGTGGCAGAGTTTGTGGCAAGATGCTTGGATTTTCAAGAGGTAAAGGCAAAGTGTAAGAATCTAGGTGGGTTACAACCGATCTCGATTCCAAAGTGTAAATTGAAGGTCATTTCCATGGACTTCATCAAAGGTTTTTTGAGGACATCTAGACAACATGACTCGATTATGGTTGTGGTTGACAAGTTGACAAAGATATAACACTTCATTCCAATAAATTCTACTTATTCAGCCAATGATGTAGCGCAGGTTTTCATTAGAGATGTAGTGAGGTTGCATGGTGTCCTGGAAAATATTGTGTCAGATAAGGATGTTAAGTTTACTTCTAGGTTTTGGAAAGCGTTATTTGTAGGTTTTGGCACAGAGTTGGCCTTCAGCACAACTTATCACCCACATACATATGGATAGACAGAGAGGGTCAACAGGTTATTGGAGGATATGTTGAGCATGTATGTGATGCATCAACAACGAAAGTGGGAAGAGTATCTTCCATTGGTAGAATTCGCTTACAACAATGGGTATCAAGAGTCTTTGAGGATGAGTTCATTCGAGGCACTCTATGGTCGGAGTTGTAATACTCGTATCAGTTGGAGTGATCTAGTTAATAAGGTATTGATAGGACCAAATATGTTGGAAGAAATGGAATAGGAAATACAAGTAATCAAGAAGAATCTAAAGGAAACACAAGATAAATAGAAAAGTTATGTAGATCGGAACAAGTTGTTTAAGGAGTTTCAGGTTGGAGAACAGGTCTACTTGTGCATCAAGCCCAATATCAAGAGTTCCTTGCAAATTGGATCATGTTCCAAGATGACATCTCGATTTTTTCGACTTTTCAAGATTCTTGAAAGGATTGGACCAGTAGCCTATCGACTTGCACTATGTCTGACATTGAAAGTCCATGATTTTTTCCATGTATCATTGCTTAAAAAGTATGTTAAAGATGTTGAACATGTGATTGACTAGTTTGTATTGCAGGTGGAGCCAGAAGGAGAATTCCAGGCAAAGCCTCAGTGTATATTGTAGAGGAATACACTAATGCTCCATAACCGAGCAATCAAGCAGGTTGAAGTGCAGTGGAAGCACTTTGGGCCCAATGAAACTACATGGGAGATGGTAGATCATATGCAGGCTATATATCCTTCTCTATTCACTGGTTGAGAAAATGTCCTTAATATATGTATTTGGTATATGATTGGCATGATGTTTTGTTATATGTACATATGTATACGGATGTAAATACTTCCACGAGCTGTGTTATAAAGCTCATGTCTTTATGGTTGTAATGTTGGTTTTCTTCTCAGTAGGTTGATAATTGTAAATACTACAAAAGAGCTAAGTTATAAAGCTCCATGGGCAGTATGTTTTTCTTTCAGTAGTCTTGTTGGTTGTAGGTGTCATTGAAAACCGAGGACGGTGTTCCCCCAAGGGGGAGGGCTCTGTAACAACCCTGGTAAAAAATCCATGTAAAAATTAATAAAGGTAAAATAAGACCTTGGTCATGGGGCATGTATTCCAAGCTGAATGTTGGGAAAAACATCATAGTGTGTCTATGGAAATTAACAAAGACAATGGTTAAGGCTTTGGAAAGGAAAAATGGAATTAATTGGCATTTTATTTATGAAAATAATGGAAATTAGGAGAAAAGGAAGGTGAAAGGTCACAGGTTGCATGTGAGGAGGAAAATGAAGGAAAATAATGGAAAATTGAAGAAATTAGAGGCATCACTAATAAAAAGGCTTCTGAGGATCAATTCACAGACTTTTGTCAGTTCAGTTTTGGAGTTCTCATTCTATTCTCTCTTTCTCATACTCTTGGATACTTAGAGTTTTGTTGGATCACTCTTGGAGGAGTGTGACATACTTGGGATTTAGAGCAAGAAAGCAAAGGAAAAGAAGGAAATTTCAAGAGGACATCGAGATCTGCAACTACAACGAATTTTTCTTGCAAGTATTGAGTTGCATGTATGATTTCCTTTATAGTTATGGCATGCATGACATATCCATGTGGTTATTTGGTCATGATATGTCATTGGCATGGAGGATTTCCTGGATTGGCAATGGTTTTTCCTAGCCTTTCTGTTTCCTTGATATCCATAGTGTTGTGGGTTTTACTTTTGTTTCCTATTTGGTTTTCTTGTTCCATTGGCTGTGGATTGAGTTATTAGTTCCTGGAAGCCTTGGTTGGACAAATGCTCTGGAATCCCTGTAACATCTTGGGTTTAGTTACTATTCATAGAAGCCTTGGTTAGACAAATACTCTAGAAGCCATTGTGGGTTGAGTTACTAGTCCTAAAAGTTATGGTTGGACAAATGATCTAGAAGCTCGATGACAAGTAATTATTGAGTTACTAGTCCTGGAGCCCTAGTTGGAACAAATGCTCTGGAGCCCTAAACAACTTGGGTAGTGACCAATCTAGTGATGGTTAGTGATGTATGACCGTGAGGTGGAATCACTAGTTGAGGGCTGAGGTGGTTTGGCATTTGAAAACCCTGAATGTTTTTTATTGATTTGTTTTATGAAATCCAACATTCATGCTTGGAATATGGCACAAGGGTGATTGGATGAAAGAAATAATTTGTTCAGCTTAATCTATGGTCGGGTGGTTCGTGGAAGTCCCATACCTAGTCAACCTAATCAATCATCAATAAGTGCTTTCTATCTCCTTGGTATTTTATGGGTAAATATACTTGTTTATATGTGGCTCATATGGCTGTTATATGTTGGTTATGAGTGAGTCTTATGACAGTGATCATGTATGGATCTCATCATGTTTTGGTTAATCACTGAGTGTATAATGAATATATGGCTTAATAGATGGTAATGCATTTATGGTGATGAGACAACAATGCTTCTTAGTGATTCTTAGATAAGTGGGAGACCCCTATGCTCAGATATTTTGTTTAAACCTATAAGATGCATATTTGTTACATGTTTCACGAAATGTTTTTCATGGCTAGTAGGGGTCCAGTCAAGTCCTTGTTCAAGTAATTGAATTTGTATTATTTTTTTATGTTACTTTTCATATATGGAAGTTTCCTAGAGTTCTGGGAAGTGGCCTAAGTCTTGGCTCTTAAAAAGTGGCACCGAATTTGGAGTTGTTAGGACAAAAATATCTGGAAAAGTCCCCAGTCGCAAGCATGCTTCCTGTGTGAGCGACTGGATGTCCCAATTGCATGCATGCCCATGTCAAGGGAGCAACTAATGCTTTAATGCAACAAAATGTTAGTTTTTCATAGGGTTTGGTCACCTGGATGTGTTGGATGGCTCCTAGGGGTTCTGTTGCATGTGTAGAAGATCAAGTTGGTTGTGTTCTGCTGGTTCCACTTCCTTAACTGATACATAGGAAGTTGAATCATATCATAGTAACTCTTCATCACATGTTTACCCCAGTTGGACGGTTACTTGGGTAGACGTGGGAGGAGGATGGTTACAAGATCAACCATAAATTAACTCAATGTATTAAAAAAAAACATATGTTCAGTCATGTGTTAACCAAGAACATCAATGCTCCCACAAGTTATCTATATTCGGTAGGATTTGCCAAAACCAAACCAACAACACTTTCGCATCGCTTCTTGAAATTTAGTTCCATCGGTGTAGTCACAGTCCTGCAGTCCACCATGCCACATCTTTCTAACAACTTCACAATATATTTTCCTTAAGAAAGGAGAATCATCCCTGGCCTTTGCTAGACCTCTAAGCCTAGGAAGTAATTCATCAACCCTAAGTCTTTCATCTCGAATTCAAAAGTTAACTCCCTCTTACATTGATAAATGAGAGGGTCTACACTAGTCTAAAATAGATCATCAACATATAAGACCAAACTAAGTGGCATGTCCTTTTCAACCTTGAAGTATAAGTTTGGATCAACATAGCCCCTTGTAAATCCCAACTTCAGAGATAGCTATCAATACACTCATACCAAGCCCGTTAACCCATAGAGGGCTTTCTTCAACCCACATACATGACTTTTTATATCCTTCTTTTCAAACCCTCGAGGTTGTTCCGAGTAGACGTCTTCCTTAAGTGAGCCATGTAAGAATGAAATATTGAAATCCATTTGATGTAAGCTCCATATTTGATTTGTAGCAAGAACAACTACAGATTGTATAGTGGTGTATCAAGAAACTGGAGCAAAAATATCATCATAATCAATTCCTTCATTTTGTGACAAGCCATGAACCATGAACCTTGTCTTACCTTGTCTTGTATTTCTCAACACTTCCATCAACTCCATGTTTAATCTTGTAGATCCATTTCGAAGTGACTACATACCTGTCCTTAGATCTAGACACCACTTCGCAAACATTGTTCTTCATGATTGACTCATATTCCTAATCCATAACATCTTTCCATCCCTGGTGCTTCACAACTTCTTTGAAAGTGCAAGGTTTAGCTTGAATGATAGTACTCATGGTAGCCAATTATCCTTGATACTTGGTAGGATTCTTACTTTATCAAAAAGTTCTTCTTGGGCAACATGATTTTCTACATCTTCAAGTGTATCTCAAATCCATACTAGTCTTTTCTTTTAGAGAGGGATCACAAGGAGGTGGATCAAGTGAATCCATCGGGCCATCAACATCCGGCATAGGTTCATCCATTAGAGGTTCATCTTGACTTTTAGCAGCATCGTCATCCTTCCTTGTGATGGGGGGATCCCTTGCTTTTCTGAGGGTAGAGTTTTCATCAAAGATAACATCTCTACTTACTAATACATTTCTTTGAACGAGTACACATTTCTTTGAATCTTCAATATATCCAAAAAATACACATTTCTTTGTAGAGGCTTCCAATTTGTTCCTTTTCTCTTTTGTTACATGAAATATACAAGACAACCAAAGCTTCTAAAATGTGCAACATCAAGTTTCTTACCACTGAATATTTCTTCAGGTGTCTTGAAATCCAACCTTTGATGAGGACTCCTATTTTGAATGTACACAACAATGTTCGCAAGTTCTCCCCATAAACAATTTGGTAGGCCTTGATCGCGAATCATTACACGGGTGGCTTCCATAAGTTTATCATTCTTTCTATCGGCAACTCCATTTCTCATGGATTGTATGAAACAATAAGCTCCCTCTTAATACCCGCCTCTTTGCAAAATTCATTGAATTCATTAGATTCATATTCGATTCCATCATGAGTTCTCAATGTCTTGATCTTCTTTCTTGTATCATTCTCCACCAATGCTTTAAAAGACTGAAGCCATCTAATTACTTCATCCTTATTCTTCAAGAAATAAATCCAAGTTTTGCGGGAGAAGTCATCCACAAATATCACATAGTATAAGTATTATCTGAATGAAGTCACTGACAAAGGATCAACCATGTCAGAATGGATCAATTGAAGAATATCGATTCTCTTTCTCTCACTAGAAGGGAATGGTCCATTTGTATGTTCCCCTACTGCACAACCTTGAAAAACTCCATGATTCATATGAAATTCAGGCATCCCTATGACCATCTTCCTTACACTTGGTAACCATTTATAATGTAAATGAGAAAACATCCAGTGACATAGCTCACATTGAATAGAGGTGTAATTTTCCAAATCTCCCAAAGGACTTCCACCAACTTGATAAAGACCGTCAACCCTAAACCCAAGAGTAAAAGCATCTCTAAAGTTCTTATTCCATGCAGATACTTTCCATCAGTGAAAGCTACCTTGAATCCTTTGTCCTCCATTGTAGAAATAGATACCAAATTCTTCTTCAAATAGGGCACATATAAAACATCTTTAAGATGTATGGTTTGACCATATTTCAAGTGAAGAGTAACAATTCCTATTCCTTTTGCATAGTAGGTGGCATTATCTCCAAGAATAATATTTAGAATAGTCTTCCTCTCATCTAAACTTGAGAGAAGATCCTAATATCCAGTGAATGGGGCTCCACTATTAATTGACCAGTAATCCAAGGTGTCTAAAGGAGAGGGAGTAGATAAATCATAAAGGAGATAATACTCATATTGTTTTTCAACAACATTATTTCCATCATACCTGAAATTTCTTATCCTCTTGGGAGGTTAATTATTTCCTTCTCAAGCAGCAGGAGAATTCCATTTTCCTTTGTAGTTAGACCTCTTGTTTCTTTGATTGTTGTTGTTGTCCCTTGGAGGATTCTTATTGTGAGATTATTCTCTAGATTAGTGGCCAAAGTTGTTGCAATTAAAGCAGCTTCCTTTACCTTTTCCTTTGAATCCCTTCTTAGATCCAAAACCTTGCTTTCTTGAATTTGATGGACAAACATCATTTCTCCTTTTAGCATGTGTAGAGAAAGAAATAGGTTCGCTTCCATTAACAAACTTATCTCTCTCCATCATCCTTATTTCCTCTTGAGTGTATCTAGCCAATAGCTCATCAAAACCAGGTATCCTATCATTGTTGAGAATGTTGGTGACAAATGTTTCCCACGACCTTGTAAGACCTTCAAGTGCAATAAGGGTGAGTTCCTTGTCAACAACTTCTCCAATAGATAGAAAATCATTCTTTGCTTCAGTTATTCTCATGAAATATGTTTGTATAGGCTCCCCTTTGTGCATTCTGATATCCTTCAACTTGTTCTTGAGAAAGAATTTTAATTGTATTGTTGACTTTGAACATCCCTATAAAATTATCATACATTTCATAGGAAGTTCTCAAACCAAAAATATAAGAGATTAAATGCTTTTGAATGGATTCAACTAAGATTTTCTTTAAATTTGACCCCTCCTTTTCTATACTTCGTTCTAGCATCAACAGGTGCATTTGAAGGAGACTCCACAACTTTCCCTTGGACATAATCCAACACTTCATGTTCCTCCAAGGTCAAATCAAGAGTCATCTTCTAGGCATGATAATCTAATTTGTCATTGAGATTATCCTTTGTCTTGAAATAAGAGTGAGCAGCTATGGAGACTTGTTCAACAACAACATTTACTCAAAAGTCATTGCCTCTCTTGTTCCTTAGGCTTGTCTTCACCTAGACTCTGATACCATGTTAAATTTTATGGTATGATCTATGCTTGGAACAACTACTTCAATGTCTTTTTAGCCCAATAACAACTTTACTTCAGATTCTAATAACAATCACATTAAAACTTTGACAATAATTGTAGATAGAACATCAATAATAAGTACAAGAAGATATGAGATGATAAGTGAATTATGTAAAATGAAAAGTTTCAAGTGAATTTTATACTGAAGATACCCAAGAGACATGTTTCTTTGTAATTTGGATCACATATCTTTGTAAATTAATTAAGTTCTAGAAATTTTGCACAATTACATTTTTACCCATATTCGTTAGTGTTGAAGAACTAGTGAATAATGGTGGGCAGTAACTCTTGGAAAATATATTTACTTAGATCGTTTTCCTTATCCCATCTTTTATGCAAATACTTGCTTAAATTATAATGGGTAGTAACTTATGGTTGATATGTTATTTATGTGAGTATTAGTTATTTTCAACGAATGGTCCTGTCCTTAGAGACATGACTCTTCAGCACTGTTTATTAGTTAATTATTCATTATTTATGGTTGTTATATATATATATATATATATATAAGGCTTCTAAGAAGGGTAATTAGCCCATAGTTTCACTCTTTAACACTTCTCTCAACTGATAATAAAAAAAATGATGCAAGGGAAAGGGTACTTTCTTCAATCAATTATAATCATTTTTTAGATAGGGGTCAAGAGATCATTATATCGGAAAAACTCTTTCTAATATGCAATGACAACATTCTCATTCAAATTTGAGTGAAGGAATGATAATTGTGGATAAAAGTACAATAGATGGTAACAACAAGCTAGTAACAGGAGAAGCCTATGGTGTTATGCCAAGTAGTACGATAAGCCCATAAGGATTCAAGAAGTTTGGAAGCCCAATCTCAGCAATTAGTAGACACTATTTTGGTCAAAATATTTTCTAAAAATTTGTTTGTGCTTTCGTCGACCTAACCATTTTCTTGCAGATGGTACGACGAGGTAATTTTGTGTTTAATGTGACATTTTTGTAAAGTTGTAGAGATCTTATGAGCTATAAATTGTGATTCTCCATCAATGGAAAGTTCCCTAGGTAGGACATGTCGAACAAAGGGCTCAAAAAATAAATTTGTAACTACTTTTGTAACTATGGAAACAATTATCGCCTCCACTCACTTTGTCACATAGTCAATACAAACTAGAATATATGATTTCTAATTTGAAGGAGGATTAATGGGGGCCACAAAATCCATAGCCCATTTTTCAAATGGCTCCAGTACCAACTGTGTCTAAAGAGACATTTCATCTGATTGAATTGGATGTCCCATTCTTTGGCAGCTATAGCAACTTTGAACGTATTTTTAGCACCCTTGAATATTATTGGCCAGAACTAGCTCATCTGCAATACTTTATGCTCGACTCTTCGATTAAGAAAATGACCTTTAGAAGTTTCAATGTCACAGGCTTTAATAATATCGTAAGCCTCATCTTCCCTTGTGCATCTGCAAATTTGAAGGCCTCCTCCTGTGTATAAAGGATAACCATCTATCTAGGAAAATCAAGCACTATGTTAAATGATGTGTTTCTTCTCTCGAGGCGACAAATGTGAAGGTAGTTTCCCTCCCGCAAGATAATTCACAACATCTACATACCACCGGGTTTTAATAGACACTGCAAATTAATGTTCATTTGAAAATCGATCTTCTACAAGAGACAAATAATTTGTAGGTGGAATCCTAGATAAGAAATTTGCAACAAGATTTTCTTTTCCTTGCCTATCTTTGATGGTGATATTGAATTCTTGCAACAAAAGCAGCCAGCGAGCCACTCTACCATTAGTAATTAGTTTATTAGCTAAATAATTAATAGCAGAATTATCCATATACAGGAAGACATGATAGCCAATAATATAATGATGAAATTTATTAACAACATAAACAAGAACCAAGAATTCTTTTTCCATCACTATATAATTTGGCTCGACTAGCGTCATGTTTTTGTTGATGTAGTAAATAGCATAAGGTTTCTTGTCTTCTTCCTTCCCAAGTACTGCTCCTATGGTCGTTTGAAATGCATTGGAGGTTATGTGGAATGAAATTTTCCAATTAGGACCACGTAATATTGGTTTTGTTGACAATAATCTCTTCAATTCTACAAAAGCATTGTCACATTTATTAGACCAAATAAATTTCACATTTCCTGTTAATACATACAATGATGTTGCAATTCTTGGGAAATGTTCTATAAACCGTCAATAATAACTGACATAACCAAGAAAGCTACGTACCTCTTATGGTGTTTTAAAAACATGAAGTTTACCTCAATTTTTGTTGGGTCCACCAAGATGCCTACAACAGAGATGACATATCCCACGACCACACCTTCTGTCATCAACATATAACACTTTTCGTGGCTAAGGCATAGCTTGGTTAATATACATATGATGAGGACTTTTCCGAGACTATTCAGAGCTTCTTCAAATTCATCACCATAGGATGTGAAGTCGTCCATATAGATTTCAAGTCCTTCATTAATTAAATAAGAGAATATACTCAGAACTTCCCACTGAAAAATTATGGGTGCGTTACAGAGACCAAATGTGAGAACTCGATTTCCAAACGCTCCCCATGGGAAAGTAAATGTGTTTTTATCTTGGTGTAACATCCCTCCCTTAATAATAAATAATAAATAATAAGAACTAATAAAAATAATACAAAAAATAATAATTAATAA
>APFE031146288.1:28910-40231 GCA_000404065.3 Pinus taeda
TAATACAAAATAATAAGTAATAATAAAAATAATGAATAATAATAAATAAATCATAATAAATAAATAAATAAATAAAAAGTAATAAAAATAAAAATAAAAAAATAGTAAATAACCAAAATAACAAATAATAATAAAAATAAAATAAGAAAATTATCAAAAATTAGCATGCCGACACATGGAGAGTGGGTATGTGGCATGCAGACACATGGAGGTGTGCATGTGGTTTCCCATCCAATGTTTTGCTCTATTTAAGGAATGATGAGGAGGATGGAGGGGGGGGATCCTTCTGATGTTCTGTCTTCATTCTCTTTGGAGAGTATTGAGACTTAGGAATACTGGCAGTAGTCGTTGATTGAGGGCTCGAGGGTGGCCAGTTGTGGCAGAATCCTGCACAATTGAACCTACGGTTGGGAGGAGAGTCGTCCCCAAAACCATGTTGCGGTAAGCCTACTTCATGCGCAGGTAAGCTCAGGTAAGCACTCTTCATTGTTTAAATTTAATGTTAATAAGTTAGTTAGATGATTGATTTTAGGCTGTTACACTTGGTCTTCCAGAGTAATCTGAATCAAGTTATATCCTTTGAATCCATCCAAAAGAGAAAAATATTTCTTTCCAGAAAGAGTATCAAGAACTTGATCAATAAATTGAAGAGAAAAGTGGTCTTTATGTGTATCATTTTTTAATTCCCTATAATCTACGCAAATGCGCCACTTCCCATTCTTTTTAGGAGCAACAACTGATGGTGATAGCCATAGACTATCTGATATAGGATATATGACATAAGAATCAAACAATTTCTAAAGTTCTTGTGTCACTATATCCTTAAGGTGTGGGTTTAACCTTCTTTGAGGTTTACGAATATGAAAAGCATCTTTCTCTATATAAACGTGATGTGTACATTAATCAAGATTGATGCCTTTCATATCTATATAATCCCAAGAAAAAGCTTGTTTATGCTTCTAAAGGAATTGCATTAATCGTTCGCAATTTATATTTAATGTTTTACCAAGTTCAATCTCGATAGGAATGTTGTTATGAACAACTGTTGTAGGGATGTGATCGTTGGTGGACTCCTCCATAGGGTTACACTTAGATTCATTATCCAACACAACTTTGAGCATTCGACAAGTTGGGTGTTCTACTACATATGGCTAGTAAGATTAGCATTGATATTTAATGTTTTACCAAGTTCAATCTCGATAGGAATGTTGTTATGAACCATTGTTGTAGGGATGTGATCGTTGGTGGACTCCTCCATAGGGTTACGCTTAGCTTCATTATCCAACACGACTTTGAGAATTTAACAAGTTGGGTGTTCTACTACAGATGGTTGACTAATGAAGCTACTAATGGTATCATCTTCAATCTATTGTTTGAAGGTAAGGGATTTTTCAATAGTAAGGATAGGGCACAACTTTCCTTCTTAGCAGTTGGGAGAGAACCATATCAGGTTACCTAACTCTATTATGGGTTTAGCAGGCAGATAAATGGTGAGATTCTTAATGGTTATTCCCCTAAAAATTATCATGTTCTCGGTTCGACATTAGATATATGCATCAACAGTGGCAACCAAAGTCCTGCCCAATATAAGAGGATTTCCTTCGAGTTTATCTTTGTGATTAAGAACCACGAAATTGGCAGGGTACTCCGAAGAGTCCACCGAAATAGTTATGTCCTCAAGGATTCCTTCTGGTTTAATCATAGATCTATTAGCTAGTTCCAACATAGTGGGATTTGGTCTCATCTCATGAAATCCAAGAAAATCACAAGACTTTTAATGTCATAATATTGATAGCAATTCCCAGATCTACCAAAGTATTTGGAAAATTGGTGCCTTACACTTGTACAGTGACTATGGGATTTCTAGGGTCTTCATATTTTATTGGAATTTGTTTCCCTAGGATTAAATCGAACAATTTCCAAATCACATGGATATTGGGAGGATGTTGAAGTTTCTTACCAGGCTTCTTAACACACAATTCCTTGAAAATATTTGCATACATAGGCATATATTTAATAACCTATAAGAGAGGAATCTTGACACATATTTCATAATTCTCCTATTAAATCAAATTCAAGGTATACGGTTGTTTAATTACAATCAATCTTTCTGGGAATGGAGGAGCAACAACCGTAACCTTAGTTGCATTCTGATTTCTACTAGGTTCAAGAAGTGAACCTAATGTTGGTGGTAAAGATGATTTTGACCCGCCATAGGTTGTAGTTGTTGAAGAGTTTTCAAATTGAATTTGGTTCTGTTCTTTATTATATTTTTCATTTTTTTATTACACATAATTTATTGGAGAATTTTCTATAAAATTGGTCTGTCCCGAACTTAATTGAATCTTTTTACATTCTAGAGGTTGCGGAAGACAATACTCAAAAGTATATGATATTTCCAAAAGTTGGACTCCTTTATTATTTGGGTTGGGGTTTGGTGTGTGGCTTACTGAGGGCGTAGCACTGGTGAAGTGTTCGAAGGTAATTGAAGTTGTTGTTCTGATGGTTGCAATTGTGATGGTGGTTGTGACTAAGGTAATGCCCCTAAAGATTGATTAATCAGACCAAAAGGGTGTTGCCAATTTGAGGCCATACAAGCCCCTGAGCAACCTGATTTATCCACTAGGAAGGGTATTGCGTGTTTTGCAGACCTTGCCAAGGCGGCCCAAAATATTGTTGATTTTTCCACAAAGATCCAAGGTATGGTTGATTTGGCTAGGATGGTGTATAATATTACTGAATTTTCTAGGTTGATCCAGGAAATTGTTGATTTTGTTAGGCCAGTCTAGGATATCGTTGTTTATTATATTGACTAGGAAAAAACATAGAAGCACCTTGGGCCATACCTAGAGGATGAGATTGCCATTTTTTTTTCTAAGCCACAATGTATGCGGGTTTAGGTTCCTTCCCAACCTCATTATAAACCGCTTTTAATCTTGGTAGGGATGGACAACAATCAATTGAATGTTCTTTTGTACATATGGCGCAAACTTCAATCGCGTCTAGTGGACATTCCTTGTGGCTATGTTTCCGACGATAGTGAGGATATAAAATTGTTAATGCTTTCTCCACCTCTACCTGTTTTTGTTTCACTTGCAAAATATCCAACTGTGTGGTCAAGGTACTCATAATATCAATTTTAGTTTTTTTTAACAAATTATCAGTTTCTGCCCGAGTGACTCCTCCACCAGTAGCCTTGCTACTTCTGCTCAGAGGATCTTGTACTCTTTTCTTACTCTTTACACTTCCCCGAGATCACCTGATACACAATTTAACAATATCATCACATTCTTCCTTAGAAATATCTCCTTGTCAAATCAAATTAAGTGTTTCTAACCATTCATCTTGCATTCCTCTAATAACGACAGTTTTCAACACTTCTTTAAGAAGAGTGGCGTATGGTGACCCTTGCAGGTTATAATGAAGCCTTTCTATGTATTCTTCTAAAGTCTCGTCCTCTTTGTAAGTCATCTTAAATATTTATTCTTTTAAATCCCTTAACCGATGATAATCTTGATATTTAAAAAAAAGGATTCCTTCATTTCATCCCAAGAGTTAATGGTACCACCTCCTAATCCCATAAACCATCGCAATATTTCTCCCTTTAAGGTTGGGGGAACAACTTCAATTTTTGTTGATCAGTAGCATAGTCATATCCTCAACAAAAAACACCAAATTCGAATAGAAATGCATCCAGATCTTCTAAATCCAATCCATGAAGGTTTTGGAGACCTTGAAGTGGTATGGCTTTCATGGGTGTATTTTCCTGTGGGTCAACGATATGAAACCCTATTTTTCAGGTTGATGTGGCTTATGTGTTTACTTGTCCTGTCATTTGTCAAATATTTTCCAATATCCCTATGGGATTCCAAATTTAGGAGGCACTAAGTCGAAGTGTTAAGATTGGCAACTAGGGCCAATCTTCATGTGGGTCATCTTATTTGTGGCAGCGAATATTTTTCTTGGATCCCTCTCATTAAGAGGTGTAGGATTGATCTAAAGATCATCCGATTCTAATGAGTATTCATGGAGATATGAGTTTATTTGTGTCATAGGACAATTTTTCAAGGTCGGTCAACAACCAAATAACCCCCACGCATGCTCAATGTTTTCGTATAAAAGGAGGTGGCATGAGATTCATTAGTACACACACTTCACTCTTGATTTCTCTCCACTTGTTTTGGGTTTTAGTGGAAGAGAAATCTAGGAGGATGGAGCCCTAGCCGCAATCCTAAAGAGGATGATCTACCCACAGTCCAAGAGAGGAGATTCCTGCTTCTATATGCTGCCCTAGCCTGCCCTATACGCTGCCTGTTATGTGGAATTTTTCATCTATGGATAAACACAATTTCCCTGGATGGGTAGCTACATCTAGAACAACAAATTTAAAGCGCTTAACCTTTTTGTATAGAAGATAAATAAGACAAGGGACCTACTTGTTATCTTTCGCTTTCCCTTTATCTCCTTTGGATGGCTCCCGTTGCTCCTTATCGAACTTAATCCGCTCGACAAGTACCTACAATCATAAACAGAGGACAAAAACCAATCAAAACAAGATATCTATCTACTATAATAAAATGGAATCGAAATCATTTACACATATAATCATCATACATAAAGACAAGAATATGGGAAAAGGTGTAAAAAACTTTATTAAGTAGAAGGAAGAATTACAACCATGAAGTCAAATACATTGTCACTCTTCCAACTTGGGTTCCAACCAACATCACATCAAAAGCGCAACACTCCGACAACATAACAATACTTACTTATAATCTCAAACCTCACACCAACAATATCTCCTTACAAATTCTCAAAGTCCAGCCCCTGATCACTTAGATGAGTGCTCATGTTATAGGAAAATGGAGGAGGTTTGGTCATAAATGAGGGTATTGAATGGCCTTCCAAACCTAGAGTTAGTTTCCATGGAGGAAGGGATGAAAGGATAGGAGGTTACTTAAGTCATTCCATATCCAATTTCAAGCTCATAGGAGATGATAAGAGTGGGAATCTTCTAGATGGCTCCAGAAGATAAGAATATCCCCAGAACCCTATGATGATTTCTCTCAAACTCACCTAGCGTAGGTCAAAGTGGGCGTAAGTTCTCTAGAAAGAACCCTGACATGGGCCTACCTGCACTAAAGTGCACTTACCCCTGACCAAGGCTGCGCTAGTCCCTCAAGGAGGCATTTCCAGAGGGCTTCAGGCCAAGAAACTCTTAGGAAAGGAGGCATTCAAAGTGATGACTTGTCCAGGGCATGTAGCAACTGAATTAGGGTTTGATGAGCCCTAATAATATTGATCTAAATGATGGGAGTGATGTGCCCAAATGGATCTGTAACAAGGATGCCTAGCTGCAGTCCTATCATTAACACAGTGAAAGAGACCTATACTCACTACCCTAGCCGTGGCAAAGAGGGACAGAACAACGTGGTGTTTTAGGGTTGTTTCTAGGGTATGTTTGAGGGCCAAATTGTTGTGAGGGGAGGCCGAGACAGCTCCCTAGAGGGCTGAGGCAAGGAGAGACTGATTCAGCATGCGTGGAGGTATCTTGGGTAGAGAATTCTTGAAAGAAGGGCAATGTATGATGCTGTAGGTGGGTCGTAGGTCTTAACTCTATTTGGAGGACAATGTGGAGTTGTTTAGGGGCTATCTATGCCCAGGAAAATGGCCAAGGGTGCCAAAACGTCTTCAAGACTAGGCCGCAACAAAAAGGGAGACTGTTTGTGTAGGTATTTAAGGGTTGTTGCAACATGCACATGCCCTAACCAGGGACAACAGTACAACAGACTTGGAGCAGTAGTTGTATCGTGTGTTGGGTCAAATATTTGACCTGTTTCGGATCAGTTCGTTGAGCAGCAATGGGTACATGATGTACATTTTGAGTACATATTGTACAGTGCACCATAGTGCACATAGGAGCAGCAATACATAGCATGTTGTACAATGCAACATAGTGCACATAGGAGTAGAAATGCATAAGCATGGTGTAGATCAGTGTTGCTGAACATTGGTGCAACAATGGGACAACATGGTAATGATGGACATATAGCAGTAGCAAGAATCTATTACAGCACCTAGATGATGAGGTATTGCAGTAGCAGGATGATGAGGTATTGCAACATGCATTTAGGTGCAACATAGTGCACTAGTACAGTGATGGGTACAGTCATGATTAATGAAGCATGATGAGATTCAGCATGGTGCAGCATGATGATGAGGTATAGAACAATGATAAGTAATGGAGTCACCTAGGAGAATCAGTTGAAGCAACATGTCTTCAACTAAGATCAGCTACCTCATGTATCATCTTCTTAGAGATTATCTATGCTCTTATTTAGATAAGTCAAAGTGTTGACTTCTGTTGTATATGTACTATCTCTCTCTCTCTGTTGAACTATTGAAGAACATATAAGAAGAATTGATCAAGGGTTTCCCCACATTGGGGTTTGTCCCTTACTAGCACCTCATATTGTGTCCTCTTGTCTTGGCTTGTCTTCTGCAATTTATATTTATGTTCTATATGCAATTTACTATTATGCTGATATGATTGCTAATCTGGAAAAGATATTGAGCTAACTATGAAAATTGAAATAAATTGCTCTAAGCATAGAACATACCTAGAATTAACAAGAAGGGACCTGTGAGATACTGAGATTCTAGACCTTTTTTAGGCCTAGCAACACTACCCAAGATAGGAACCACAATTCCTTCCCTTGATCTTGGCGTTATAGGAGGCTCTTGTTCAAGAGTTTGAAAATTTGTGTGACTCGTTTCACCACCTCCTCTTAAAGTATAGAGTACCCCTCACTCTTTATTATGAATATTAGGATGACCAAGTGATGAGGATTGGAAACTCTCTTCTTCTTTTGTTGCAGGTCCCAAAATTCTATCGTGAATCTCAGCGTTCGCTACAACAGAGGATTTTGCCACAAGAGTGATAACAACAATAGATCATTTTATGGATACTAGCTGAGGTCCTATTGAAGCTTGAAATTATGTTTTCTATATGATGTCATCTATAAAGGTTGATCTCCCAAGGCTAACTTGGCCTTGGGTTTTTCTATTCACTAGAGTAGTTTTTGGATTTGTTTCTTTTTTATTTCTACCTCTATTTCCCTTTCTAGTCATGCATACTATATAACATGAAACTATCCACTAAGGGTAGACTCGACCACAAGTTTATCTAGGGTGCGTATGCAGGTTCTTACCTTCATTTTGTTATCTCTTAGAGGAAACCCAACAACAAGAAAACCTCTAAGGTAACCTCGAACCTTTTTGAGGTTGAAAGCTGGCCCTTCAACCCAAAGAGGGATCTCTCCCTAAAACACTACTCTAGGTCACTGTAGTAGTAGGATTTACACTTTAAGCTCTTCCAGATTTAGTTTGTAGGATGAAATTTGGTTGGGCTGTATATAAAACACACCATTGGGCATGGAGTCTAGTTTTATCAAATGATGCTATAGATCTAATGAGCAGGGCACAAAAATCAGGGTAGCAATAACTCCTTTGACAATTTGAGAAATTTAGAAGAAGAACATTGAAAAGGAAACATAATTATAGTAGACAGAAGCAACAAGTACTAATGATTGAGAAATACAAGAAAGGAGCATGAATGAATCCTAATCTCAGATACTAAAACTTTTGAGACATGAAGAAGATTTTTCATAATTAGAGAAATAACGGACACGGAACTACAACGCATGGATTTTCTGCAAATGCACATCAAACTGTAATATATTTAAGATCTGCTCAAATACACTAGAATGTTGATGTTTTTACAATAAAAAAATTGACACTTTTCCCTTCTTTATAAATTGCCTTTATAGACATTACATCAACTAATCAGAGGATTATAGTTTCAAACTTAATCACAAAAATAAAAAAAATATCAAAATATTCAAAGTTCATGCATATGGAAAATATCTTTAATTACATAAAGTTTTTCTAAAATAAAATATTTTCTGGAATATATGATAACATATAGGCAAAGAAAAGTATCTTCAAAATATCTTCCTCGAAAATAGAAATAGGTCCCTAACTAATAGACTGAATCCTTGCTAGAAAACAAGTCCCTCTACAAACAGGTTCAATCTTTCACCAAAATATTTTTCTGTTATCATTATTTTCCCTCGAGCTTCCAGGTGAAATTCGTTGACACTTCCGCTGTCAACTTTGTTTTTTCAATTGAAGCTCCTGCTGACAAATTGACTATCAACATTTTCTTTCCTTTTTTTTTAGAATTTACTAATAATGCGAATGTCAACATTTTCACTTGTCAAAATTTCAAAATCATTGACAACGGAGATGTCAGTGCTCCCTCTCAAAATCGCTGACAACAAAGATGTCAGCGCTCCCTACTCTAATGTATATAAAAACATTCTTAAGCATATTGTCAGTGATAAAGGAAAAAATGTTTTTTCTTAAGTTCATAACCAAAAATTTCAAAATGACCCCAAGCCTCCTAGCCGAGGGTGCTCGCTGCTTTTAGAAGCACATCCCCCTTCTCCAACCTTTGTTTCTTGCTTTGTCTTGTCTCCATAGGACCTTTTCTTATAGTTTCTTTGTATCTACTCTTCTTAGAGCCTGCAGTCTTCTTTCTATTAATGATAAGGTCCTTCAATGGTAGATTATCTACATCAATTACCTCCTTGGGCAAATCTGGGTTGGTCCTCAGTTTAATTTTAAACTTAATTTGTTTGTTCGCCTCATATGGGGTGTTTTGCCTCCTTTAAAAGTTTCAAACAATATTTCCTCAGCTTGGGTCTCAACTTTGACCTCTTTTCCTTTAATAATCTTTGGTATAGTGTCTACAGGGGAGGCTTCAACAAGTGAACTCACGACCTAGGGAGAACTGATAGCAAAAGGTAAGTTTAAACGAGATGCAGGGTCTAGTTTACTAAACCTGGCACTCTTTCTTTGGTAGACTTTGGGTATTTTAGGGCCAAATGATGTAAAAGGGACATATGTGTCTTTCTAGCTAGGAGTTGGCTCAATAGAGGTCGTTTCTTGAGCATTTTCCCCTTTTTAACAGTCTTTGGACTTCCTCTTCGATTTTTAGGGGGTTTAGGTTGATAACCTCCCCAAAATAGGAAGTGGCTCTAGGTTCTTCCTGCCTTGGCCAACTAGTTTTCAATCAGCAGTTTAATGAGGGCTTTATGGTAGACAAAATGGGAAGAAGGATCGATTCTAGCTCTGAAATGAGTTGGCATATGCCTAAGACTCTCCAATAAATAGAAATGGGCATTCATCCTAACTTGACCAGCTAAATGTGCAAGAAAATGGAACTGATAAGGGTTTACCCAGTTGAATCTTCCTTCGCATGTGAAATATTGTTGAGAAATGAGAAGCAAGTCGTGCCATTTGTCTTGTAACCAGTCCCTCTAAACCCCGGTTCTCCAATTGCAATTCTTGAATTCTTCCTTAGAAAATAAGGGCACATCAACCCCTGCCAAGACATGGCTTCTAAAAACTCGTTCCCCATCTGCTAGTAAGGTTGTGGCATTTGATATTAGATGCTCTATAACAAGGAAGGAGAGCCCACCAACTTCCACCCAGTTCTCATCAAAATTTTGAGTGAATAAATGAGCCATGACATCGTGGTAATCGGTGCAATGGTGGAAGAACTTACTCCCACTGTCCTACTGAAACTGTTGTTGGATATCAGGATAAATGTCCAACAAATCTGGGGCTTTGGGTTCAGCCTAGTTAGCTTTGACACCTTTCCCCATTGCAGCCTTTTGTTGGAAATTGAAAACCCCAAGCTTTGATCCTGGATATTTACGAGAGAAACCAGATGATATTTTGCCAGTCGTTACCAAATTAACAATGATGTAACCAAACATACAAATAAAAACATGAATTTACAAAATGAAATGAGTTTAACAGTGGAGCAGGGAAATCATTTCAATTCTGGAAAATCATTACGATTTGGGGAAAACATGTTTTAAACCATGATTATTCAACAAACTATACATTGATGTCGGCAAACAAATCTATGATTTAACATCACATTTACCCGTGGCACGCTTGCAGATGACGTCAACGTAATTCCAAATTCCAATTTTGAAATTTGTTTTAGCATTGACAACTGGCCTGTCAATTTTATCGGAAAAACTAATAAGCTCGTTGTCAACGAATTTCTCCAAAAAACATTATTAGAACACTTAATACGTTGATAGCCCCACTATCGATCATTTCCCTATTTATTACAACTAAAATGATGACACTAAAACCGTCAACATTTTCTGATTTTTTTTTAAAACATAGTTAATGTGATAACACCTTCTTTAATATCCAACCCTCACAGAATCAAGTATGCATCTACAACCAATTACTAATATGGTAGCACTTTTTTTGACAAACTCCCTAACAATGACACCAAAATGTTAGGATTATTAATTGTTTAAAATAAACAACTATTCATCTAACACTATTCATCTTTTTATTTCAAGGCAGTCGAAAAAATCTATGTAAGGAACTACTAGAAACTAATGTTGGTGCTATATGTTATGCTCTTCACTTGCGAGAAATTCGAGAATACCAAATATGCGAAGAAATACAACCCATAACACAGAATAAATGAGAAAAACAACAAGTATTTTATTATTTAGAGATAAATGCAATGTTTGCTTGCCTCTTCGAGGGGGCAACCTCCAGCAGAGCAGAGCTTGATTACAAAATAAGACTCGATTATCTTTCCTTTCTAACTACGAATATTTATAGCTAAATGACCTTCAAAAACCTAACGACTAGTGGTCCTTTGCATAACATGGGTTAACCACTTTATTTATCAATTATGGTCTGTTTGCAACTAATTGTGGTCCCTTTCTTAAATGTGAGTCGACCACTTACAATTATTAATACAAGATTTATTGACTCTTTAACTAACTATGACTATGAGTCGGCCCCATTGGGTTTATTACATAAATAAAGGGGTTAGGGTTGGACCCTAACATGCCTTCCCCCATCAAAAGCAGCCTTGTCCTCAAGGATGAAGCTGCAGAAACTGCTAATGAGTAGCGGTTGGTTCCCAGGTCGCATCTTCTTGAGAGGTGTCTTTCCACTTGACAAGGACTTTCTTGATCATGCGGCCATACAGATGTATTTCACAAGTGTCGAGGACTTGTTCTAGTTGGAGCCAGAGTGAATCTTCCTCATCTAATTTAGGTAGACTAGTTTGAGTTTTGCAATTGTTCCCCACCACTTTCATGAGGCATGATACATGACAGACTGGATGGATTTTTGAAGTTGGTGGCAAGGCCAGCTTGTAGGCTACTGCTCCAATGCGTTGAAGTATTTGATAAGGTCCATAAAATTTT
>APFE031146288.1:69602-100133 GCA_000404065.3 Pinus taeda
TATATCAATCCTACACCTCTCGACGAGAGGAATCTAATGAACATATTATCAGCCATGAATAAGATGACCCACATGAATTTTTGCCCTAGTTGCCAATTTTAACACTCCCTCTCAACTAGGGAGAACTTCAACTGCAATATGTCTATCGGTCGTTACTATTCATCCATCAAACGCACTGCCCTGTACAACCTGACCCTTGCCCTGCTCTACTCTATTCTACCTGTCCTGCTTTGTCTTGTTTTGCCCTGTACTGATCTGAACAGCTCTGCTCTATTATGCGTTGCTCTGCTTTGTTTTGTTCTACTCTGCTTTTGTCCAAATTATGAAGAAGAAGAAATGATCAAGGATATATCATACTGACTCAAAGTCAGTCTCAGAGTATGTACCACTAGTCCTAGACCAGTCTCAACCAACCTGAGGTTAGCGTCATAGTGAGTACAACTCCATTGGTCCTAGACCTGTATCATCCTCCACTGGCTCAAAGTCAGTCTCAGAGTGCATACCACTGGTCCCAGACCAGTCTCAACCGACTCGAAGTTAGCTTCATAGTAAGTACCACTCCTACCACTAGTCCCAGACCAGTATCACAGTCTTAGAGAGAGTACCACTGGTCCTAGACCAGTCTCAACCGACCCGAAGTCAGCATCATAGTATGTACCACTCTCACTGGTCCCAGACCAGTACTGCACTGACACGAAGTTAATCTCAGAGTATGTATCACTGGTCCCAGATCAGTCTCAACCGACCCGAAGTCAGTGTCATAGTATGGTACAACTCCTACCACTGGTCCCAGACCAATATCATTGATCCCATATCAATGGAGGTCATCCTAGCTTAGGGAGTACGGTAGATACAATGATGCGTCCATCAATACTACTATGGTCCCTAACTTCATTTCCCTGTTCATTTATCAAATGAGAGGTCCCATGAGTCCCAGACTGCATGGGTAGGATGCGTCGACAGGAGAACTAATCAATCCTGTCCTCACAGGAGAACACATCAATCCTGCTACAATCGCCATGGAGAACACATCAATCCTCCTACAGTCGCCATGGAGAACACATCAATCCTGCTACAATCGCCATAGAGAACACATCAAGCCAGGCCTCACAAGAGAACACATCAATCCTACTAGAATCGCCATGGAGAACACATCAATCCAGGCCTCACAGGAGAACACATCAATCTTGTTAGAATCACCATGGAGAACACATCAATCCAGGCCTCACAGGAGAACACATCAATCCTGCTACAATCGCCATGGAGAACACATCAATCCAGGCTTCACAGGAGAACACATCAATCCTGCTACAGTCGCCATGGAGAACACATCATCTAGGCCTCATAGGAGAACTAATCATCCTACTAACATGAGAGGAATCATCCGTTCCACAGAGAGCGAATCACTGTCCCAGTGTCCCCACCAGGGGAGGGTGATCACCCTGTGGTCATATGTTGCTCAGTAAGAATGCAAGCCCTCGAGCTCCAGAGCTCAATGTATACAACATGCAGGACCCTTGTACAAGGGTTTCTTGACGACTCCAAGTCGTTTGGGAAAATCACAGATTAGATCTTTCCTCGGGGCTTTGACAATGCATCAACCTGTATATCATCTTAATGCGATGGAGCCTCCTTGCTCATCGACTTATCATATCCCAGATGATGTCTATTTACTGGAGCAATTGATGAATACGGGATTCCTCAATAATTGAATCCCACCTCTGGTTGTTACAGAGAATCACAGTGGTATGCAATGTAAATCCAAACAACTTACTAAAGAGCTTTTGCAACCAGACTGCCTCACAGGAGGCCATGCTAGCAGCAATATGTTCTGCTTCAGCGGTGCTCAAAGCCACCGACTTTTGCTTCCTGCTCATCCAAGATATCCAAACAGATCCCAAGGTGAAACAACACCCGGAAGTGCTCTTATGGTCCACCACACTGCCTGCCAAATCAACATCAGTATATCCAAGTAGTCTCACATCTCCAGCAGTGTATCTTAACCCATTAGTAATTGTGCCACGAAGATATCTCAGAAGATTCTTGGCATCAATCTAGTGAGGCTCAACCAAATATGAGCTCACAATGCTAACTGCAAAACATATGTTCGAATGGAGGTTCACCAAGAACATTAATGCGAATGAGTTTATAAAACTCAAAGGCATTTCCCAAATCTGGTCCGACATCACTACCATATAACTTCTAAAAGTTAAGATCCTCGAGGTAGTCACAGGCTTGCAGTCCATCATACCGAATCTTTCCAATATCTTTACCACATATTTTCCTTGAGATAGGAAAATTTCCCCTGGCTTCCGCCACACTTCAAGTCCTTGGTCCTTCATTTCAAATTCAAAAGCCAACTCCCTCTTACGTTTGTGAATGAGAGGGTATGCACCTATTAGAAAGAGGCCATCCACATTCAACACCAGTATGAGAGGCTTGTCATCTTCAACCTTAAAGTAAAGGTTAGGATCAGCTTCATTCCTAGTGAATCCCAGCTTCATCGAGTAGCTATCGATCCTCTCATACCATGCTCGAGGTTCTTTCTTCAACCCATAGAGAGTCGCCTTCAACCTGCATACATGAGATTTTTGAGCATAAATCTCAAATCCTTTGGGTTGCTCCACATAGACCTCTTCTTTGATCAAACTGTGCAAGAAAGCGGTCTTGACATCCATCTGATGTAGGTTCCATCCCTGTGAAGCCGCAAGGGCTATGCTCGAGCGGATGGTCGTATATCTGGCAACAAGTGCAAATGTCACATCATAGTCTATACCTTCCTTCTGGGAAAATCCACGAGCAACAAAATGAGCCTTATACTTTTTTGTACTTCCATCTACTGCATGCTTTATCTTGTAAAGCCATTTGGAAGTAACAATTGTCTTGTCCTGGGGTCTAGGAACTACTTCCCAGACATCATTCTTCATAATAGACTAATATTCTTCGGTCATAGCATCCTTCCATACTTGATACTTGATGATATCTGAGAATGATGAAGGCTCATTTTGTATGATCGTGCTCATGATGGTCAGGTATCCCTGATACCTGTTAGGTTTCTTACTTTCATGAAAGGTTCCTCGGGGTGCAACATGTCCTTCAGTATCATCATGTGCAAATGTCCCTAATGATCTTCTTTGTTTTGACTTCTTCGGTTTTCCATTTGTACATGGCAACATCGGATGCATTTGATGGAGGCTCAACAATATTTCCTCTTACACGGTCCAGCACTCCTTAATCTTCTAGGGTTAGATTGATAGACATCTTCCATCCATGATAGTCAGCTTTCTCACGGAGCTTGTCCTCAGCAGGAAAGAGTGATGAGGACCCCATTTTTCTTTTAGGATAGCCTTGCCAATCTTCTCTTCGGTGATTTCTCTCGCTCTTGCTCGGGCTTTGTCTTCACCTCACCTTTGATACCATGTTAAGTTATGGTATGTTTTATGCTTATAACAATTTACTTATTTTTCTTATTATATTCCACAGATTAGAAATCACATGTACATAAAGTAAAGTGCAGATAGAACATTAAACGATAGACAGAAAACAAACCAAGACAAGGGACACAAAATGAGGTGGCTAGCCAAGGAAAAACCCCACAATATGTGGGGAAACCCTTTGATCAAATCTTCTTTTATCTTCAATAATTCAACAGAGAGAAATAGTACAATAAATCTGATTTATATCAGCAGTAGCAAACCCTAGATCAATAGCATCAACATTAGCAGCTTCATCATCAAACTAGGGTAGACGATATCTCACAAACCGACTGTCAGATCATCTTGATTCCACCACCAAAAGTTGTGGCTTTCAGAGGAGGTTCAGATGAACCTACAACACAGTTCAGATGAGGAGATCTTCTAGTCCACGTAGGTCAAACTTCACTTTTGTCGTTGTAGCTTCAGTTTCAGTAGCTTCCTTCAAACTAGGGCAGTCAATATCTTGAAAACCGTTCATCGGATTGACTTGATTCCACCACCAAAAGTTGCGGCTTTCAGAGGAGGTTCAGATGAACCTACAACGCAATTTAGATGAGGAGATATTCTAGTCCACGCAGGTCGAACTTCACTTCTGCAATTGTAACTTCAGTTTCAATAGCTTTCGGCTTCACATGCGTGAGGGAGAGACCCTTTTTTGCGCAATAGAGAAGAGACTCTTTTCTGCGCAGTAGAGAGAGAGAGAGATGTGATGAGATGAGTGAGTCCAAATGAGGAAAATTCCTCCTATATTTATACACAACATTGGTGTTTGAATAGATGCGACTGTTGGGCTTCTGAGCCTACATGAGTTGTAGGTCGCCTTGATAATAATTCCATAATCAAAATAAATTCATATCTCCATGAATACTTATCAAAATCGGATGATTTTTATATCAATCCTACACCTCTCGATGACAGGAATCTAATTAACATATTATCAACCATGAATAAGATGACCCACATGAAGTTTTTCCCTAGTTTCCAATTTTAACAGTATATCTGTTGGGCTGAAGAATTCTCTATTGAAAGGGTTGCTAGGTTTTTCCCCTTTGTGGGTTTTCTCAGGGTAAAATATTGTGTTCTTCTTGTGTGCTTGTCTCTCTATATTTTCGTGGCATGTTGAATTTTTTGTGGAATTATTGAATGATGGAATAATTGTTAAAATATGGGCAGGTTTGGGACAAACATCCCCTAAGGGAAATCCCATTAAGCCTTAAATAAATTTATATCGGTGAAAGGAATAATTACAGATTAGATAGACAAATTATTTAGGCAAGTAATTATAAAAGTGTTTGGAAATATATATATATATATATATATATATATATAATATATATATATTATATATAAGAGAAGAGAGAGAGAGGAAGAGAGAGAGAGAGAGAGAGAGGAAGCAATGTCCTAATTCAAATTCAAAAAGTATATCCCTCCAACAAGGTTAAGTAGGATTGCCCTTCTCACATATCACATTCGCTATATTGGCACAATCATTCATTCATAGGACATATCAACTTGAGGGAACGATCTCTGTGGTTTGTATAATATTTTGAGGCTCGTGTCTACTCTTTATGGCTCGTCAAATTCTTGTTGACTATTCTTTGTGCACATGGATGCTCTGAAATTTGTATGAATGATAGACAATGGTCTTGGATTTGTTCACTAATGTATGGTATGTCACCCTACAGTGATAAATCCTTGGCACAGTGATCTCGGCTTTATGAGTCTCAGCACATTGATATATCCTTGGCACAATTATCTCAACTCTATAGTACAAGTACAATGGTATACATAGTATGATTGATCTTTGCGACATAGTTATGGTTATGGTCTTGTTATGCTCAATGTTATGGTTATGGTTTTGTTCTTCTTAGCATTATGGTTATGGTCTTGTTCTGCTCAGCGTTATGGTTATGGTCTTGTTATGTTCATAGTTATGGTTATGGTCTTTTTTTTCTCAGTGTTAAGGTTATGGTCTCGTTCTGCTCAGCGTTATGGTTATGGTCTCGTTCTATTCAGTGTTATTGTTATGGTCTTGTTTTGCTTAGCGTTATGGTTATGGTCTTGTTCTACTTAGCGTTATGGTTATGGTCTCATTCTACTCAACATGATGGCTAAGGTCTCTGATATACATGGTCCTTCTCTGCCTATAGTCTTGGCATCACACTGTTATATATGATTCCTCGCCTATAACCTCAACATCACACTGATATATATGGTTTCTCTCTACATATAGTCTCAACAGTTGTTCCTCTGCAATCCTGTTGGCATCACACTACAATGAATGGTATGGTCTCTGTGGTATGTATGAATGGTCTCTGCGGTATTTATGGTATGGTCTCTGCAGTATGTATGATTGATCTCTACAATACGTATGGTATGGTCTCAACAGTATGTATGGTATGGTCTCAAAATGATCTTGTTCTAACAATATATGTATCTCAAGTAGTATATGTATAAAATTTGGTATGTCTCAAGTGCCAACAATATATTCTAGCCTAAGTAGTTTTCTATAACCCTATGCTTGAATGACTCATGGTTGTCAATAGTGACTATGACTTTGATGTAAAGTCAAAAATAAGGGCTTCTTCCTTGATAGTGACCCTTTCTCATGAGCAACAATGTGTGTCATATCAAAAACCCTTGAGGGCAGGAATGATGGATAGTGGGTGTTAAATATGGCAGTGTGATTTGGCAACAACGTTCTCAGATTATTGAATGTCAGTTTACAAACGTAATTGTGAACTGGGCTGGGTAGGTCCTAGGTGGTCTAATGTTATGATGTAGCTCTCCTTGGATGTACTTTGTGTCTTAGTTGAACAATTCACGAATATCTAATAGAAGAAGAATAATTGAATTCTGAGTTTCCCCCCTTTCAAGGTTTTTCCCTACTCTCCGACCAAATCTTGGTGTCTCTATTTGTGTATGCTTTTCTTATGTCGTTCCTTTATGTTCCACTGCATTTCTAATGTTGTTGTTCTTTCTACATAATTGCTAATGATGTTATGATGTTGTGGGGTGAATTCAATGTGTAAAAGATGTGATGCAATTATCTAAAGAAAAGAACAATATAGCCCTAAGGAAAACTAACATGGTATTAGAGTTGGGTTGAAGAAAAGTCATTGAGATCACCCCTATGAAGACACCATTGATGGAAACAAGTGAAGATGGCAAAGACCTAAACGAATGCTAGGGTTTGAAGGAAACCCTAGGCAACTTGGCTATTAGTGTTTGGTGGATAACATGAGGATAGGGTTTGGAAGAAACCTTGGAGTATGAAGGGTTTGGATATGATAAAAGCTTGATTTATACAGTCTTGAAACCCTAACATGATCAGCGAGAGGTTGTTCTAGCACCTGTGATAGATTCAATATAACCCTATATGGGTTAGTCTCACTATAGGAGATGATATGTCATTGACAATTGAGTCTAGTTGTTGATGAAGTCAGTTGAAAAAATTGATGGTGCCAATATGATGCATCTCCTCTTTTGTTGGTATATGTTTAATGATCTATGGTACCTCGTGATATGGATTCTTCTGATGCATTTCTTCTGAAGGAAAAATTAACATGTGGATGCTAGACAATAATGCCTCTTGGGGGATGGATGAAGAGGGAGCGAACCACTTCAATCCTTGTTAAAGATAAGTACCTTCTAAACTTAAGTTATTTCTTTATGGCTCTTATTTAGATTTATTGTTTTGCTTATCCTTCCTGCATGAATATTTGAATACTTCTAACTTCTGATGATGACGTGATAAGAAAATCCTTTTTGAGCATCATTTGGATGCTGAAAAGTGTAGGAAAAGAGAGCTAGTGCAAGAAGAGAAAAGCTAGATCTAGAACAAACTCGAATAGGAAAATGAACCTGATGCAAATTTATTCTAGGATCTAGTAAGAGGTATTCGGGGCATATGCAAGATGACAAAGTTGCTAAGGTATATGAATATTATGAAGTAAGTATACTTGTGACAATGTTATGGTCTGATTTAGTTATAACATTGGGATTGCAAGGTAAGCCCTGAGGTATGAAAAAAATATTACCTTCAAAAAAGTCTTGATTCATATATTACTCTTAAAGTAATTCATGCTAGTCATATACATGTAAGTAAGATTCCAAATACATGTGATACACTAATGCACTTTATAGTTTAAATTTTATTTATATTTGAATATCTTGACTTTGTTTAAGGATAATATTTATTAAATAACTAAAAAAAAACATTGACCTTGATATACAGTGACTTGATACTGTTATGAATGCTTGTAATGAGTATAATAACCCTGATGGCAATAGTATGGTTGTAAGATTGATACTCATGATTTACTAACTATATTTTGGTTGATCTTAATAAGGCTTTGATAAGCCGTAACTACTATGATGAATTAGTGGATGCCTGGATTTGATAATGTTAGGACTCTGATGGAAATGATTGTATAACGTGATTATATGACATTAACCCTTGATGAATGATTGATGACATATACATATATGAAAATAAAGCCAAATTGAACATCTAATGATGACTTGTCATGACAATGATATATATCTATCTATATATATATATATATATATATATATATATATATATATATATAGTTTGATTCTATGATCTGACATATGGACATTTTGTATGAACTAATATAGTTATGCCTTGAAGAAACAATGATCTTGATGCATGACAGTAATATGATAAACAAGTTGAAGTCTTGATTGATGATGATAGAAGGGGTTTCCCATTCAAAGGGAGAGACCCTTGATAAGATACCAACACCTACTATTATTTGTGGTGGATGAATAAGAAATCCCATGATTGCAAAATGACACAAGGATTAATGAAACATCTAATGTTGTTGAATATTTGATGGATCCTTGTGTTGCAAGCATGCACCCTGAGCCAAATGGAGTCTGAACATATATAGTTGGGGCAAAGACATCTTCATGGGTTAAAGACAAGCTTAGGCTTGTGGTTGTTGCCTCCTTGTGTGAGAAGGAGAAAGGATGAATGTGGTATTCGTTTCCTTATGTCATGATAACATCATGTTCACAATATCCCCGCATAGCTGTGGAATTTGAATACAAAATGAAGAGAGAGAGAAGAAAGAGGCTTAAAAGCCCTAATGAAATTTGGAACTCTAAATGATTTGAAAGTCCTAGAATGCTCTGAAATATACTTTGGGCATGGAGTCTTGAAAAATATTCAAATGCAACTTTAGTGGCCAACAATAAACAATTACAATTTGCACAAAGAGGGCGAATTTCGAACCTGAGGTGGTTGAATAGAGGGTTGAAATTTGGTTCTAAAGTAACCTCAGAAAACAATGAACAAACCAGTCAAAGGCTTTAGTCAAACCTCCAGTCAATGCATACAGTCAATGCTAGTCAACAAGCCAAAACAGGGACAAAATATCAGTCACACAAAGTTAAAGTATCTCTACAATCTTCAACCCTCCAAGGTGGTCAAAACTTCAGTCAAATAGAAGTCGAATTGCCTAGGTTAAAGCAACTCCAAAGAGAATAGTCAACACATATAAGAAAAGGCTTCCTCTCTCCTTCGCACGTGTGATGTCTCTCTAAAATTACAAATCAAATTGTGTTGTGTGATGATGCTCCAAATGGATTCCAACGATGCCATATTTATATGAGTGTGAGGAGGGCTAATTAGCACATGTGGGGCCGACTTGTAAGACATGAGGTCGACTTGGTCAAACATCAAATTTTGAATTTTCTCCATCACTTACTAATGAAAAATATCGACTGCAACTATTCAAATTTTCAACATCTTCTGCACCTAACAAAGAAGGAAGAAGGTCGAAGTCAAAGGAGAGAGAAGTCAATATACAAGAAGAAAATCAAAGTGTTTACCTTACCGCAGCTTGCACGTGTGGGAAAAAATTCTATGGAACAAATCTGAATTTCATGAGGTAATTGCAAGCCGAAATTCGGGCTCTACTATAGGACTTAAATTCTAAGTTTAAACATCTTTGAAGAATTTTGACCAGTGTTGACTTTGACTTTTGGAATAGACTTGGAGGAGGGTTTGACTTGGTATCTTTGTGGCAGTTTAGTCTTGCTCTTGGTCTTTAGATATCTCTCATTTTGATCTATTTCTATAAGAGAAGGATTGTTGGGTTTTCCCCTTCTGCGTTTTTCCCTAGCATCTAGCCTAATTTCTGGTGTCCCTAGTCTCATTGTGATCTTTATGTTTAGAACAATTGTATAATTGTTTGATGAAGAAGACAAAAGAAGTAATAAGAAGACATCTAATGCTCAAAAGTAATTATCAAGAACAAGAATTAAGTGTTAAACTACATTTCACTTGGTTTCTCAACAAAAGAAAACAACTCCATACAAATCTCAAAAGATAAGTAATCTATATCCTTCTATCTTGTTTTTACTTCCTTCTCTTACATTTCTTTTATCTTTTATCTTTTGTTTTTTTTTAACTCAATAATAATTGTCATTAATTATGATATCATGAATAAGGTTTGCAGGGACATTGTTGATATGATCTTTCAAGTAAGAGGGAGCAACAGTGGCACAAAAGACTTGCATATGTGATAGAGGTAGAAAAGAACTTGCTCATAAAAGGAATAGTAGAAGGATTTTTTTCGTGACAGAGGGAGCAATCACCACAAGAAAGAGCTCAAGATGAAGAATTTTTTCTAGCTTTTGATGAACTACAAATCCATATTCATGGACCAAATATCTGAAATTGAACATCTCAAGTTGATATACATATATGGTGCATTGGTACATATGATGCATATTGGATATATCTCAAGAAATGAAGTGAGTCTTTGCATAAAGAAATGTCCAGATCACTTCATTCAAGACATGATGAAGAAAGGAGCAATTTAGCTCTAGTATATATTCATGAATGAATAGACTGTTGACAAATTTGTGCTTAGTATGATGCTAGATGTCTCCCTCATTGAAAAGGATTTTGGATGGTTCATAAAGGATTTTGACCAAGCAAAGATGTATACATTCACTTTTGAAGCCACAACTTGGTTAGTTTGACCAATAGTGAATATTCTAGGGAAACTACAATATTGGACATATCTTCTCCTTAGAAGCTAGAAGGACATGACTACCAAAAGGAGTTGGCTATGTCAACCAATGGAGATAGATGAAATCACCATTAAATAACATAAGGACTTGGGAAGGTCACAAAGGACTATGACCAAAAAGGTGAATAGTCCAAACAGAAATTCTCTTAAAAAGTTAGACAAATTTAATGTCTAGGCTAAGGTCATGACCAAAGGAGTTTGATATATGTGCCTGAGAAGCAATAAAGGAACTTGGCCCACCCTGGATATTTATGTTAATAAAAAGGACATGCATCATTATGACAAGCTCATGAAACTTTTCTTATGAAGGAGAATTCCCAGCTAAATGGAAATATGTCGTAGGAGAATACATCCCTCGATAAGAGGGAGTGTTTACTTTTGTAGCATCAGGAGGTATTCTAGCATGTTAAGGAGTCTTCCAAATCAGCGAAAAGAAAATATTAAATATGAAAAATAATAATTATTATTTATGGCCTTCATGTAGACCCCAAAAGTCAAGTTGGCCCCACCTTGTGAATGGGTGTGACCCTTAATCAAACCCATCTATTTGACCACTATAAATAAGTCAATTTGACCTCCTCACTAGGCGTAATTTGGATCCCGCACAAGAACAACTAATCATCTTTTCACATGTGCAAAGGAGAAAAATAAGATTGAAGTTGACCATCGAAATCTAAAGTGAAGTTGGACATGTTGACCAACATTGACTTTGACATTTTTTGGGCTATTTTGACTACATCTTTGACTAATTATTGGAGTGAATATTCTGGGCATTTTTTACTGGACATTGACCGAATTTATGGGCTAAAATTCAGAGATTGAACGAATTTGCTTGACTAGACTTTACTGTAGGTCAACTATAGTAGTTTGACCAAGTTTTTTATGAGGAAGTTACAAAGCCAAAATTCGGCCTCCTTGACCATAGTTGACTAGAAGTTGAATAGGGTTGAATTTCAATTTGTTGACTAGTTTTGACTAAACTAAACAGAAGTCCAATATTCTCTCTTGTTTGACCGGGTTTGACTAGTATTTGTGCTTGGAAATTGGCATAGATTTCTAGACAATTTATATTATAAACTTTATTATAGATCAAATTCTTATTAGAAGCAAAGTTGGATGGGTTTTTCCCAAGGTTGGGTTTTCCTAGTGTAATTTTGTGTCCTATTGTGTTCAAATGTCTCTTTATGATCCTGTTGTATCTCCTAGAGGTAGCCCCTGGGTTGAGAACAGACTAGTGCCTAAGACATCTTGATGAGTGTTTTGAAGATCAACTAGGAGTTTATATCACACTCAATCGTTATAGTATAGTTGGTAGAAGACTTGAGCAAGAGGGGAAATCAATACGTGGGGCTTAAATC
Source organism: Pinus taeda (assembly GCA_000404065.3). NCBI lineage: Eukaryota > Viridiplantae > Streptophyta > Pinopsida > Pinales > Pinaceae > Pinus > Pinus taeda. The sequence goes on from APFE031146288.1 coordinate 81,507, forward strand.
TAAGAGTCTGATGCATCAAAATTCAAAGTGAAATGGCTGAAATAGAGAATTGAATGGAATGCAAAGATACATGGAGCGCATTTTAAGGATTAGCCTTCATATCAATATAGGCATCTTTCATCTACATTAGACTTAGATGAATCCATAAATTCATGAAAACACTTCCAGCAACTACTACTACATGCCATCTGAGAAGAATAATAAGAACATATGAAACAAACACAGAAAGAGTACATACTACACGTTTCGATGAGCGAGAATCGCCAAAAACTTTGTAGTAATCTTGCACAAAGCATACATTTCGTAGGCAACTTTCAGTAATTCTCTCTTGGAAAACCAAAAAATTTGAACCCTTGGTTATGTATCATAAAATTGTTTCATAGGACCTCAGAGGGAGAGCCCGTTACAAAATATTCCTTCTTGATTTCATTACAGTAAATAATCATAACAAAATATCAATGTGCTCCATGGCACAACTGTACTAACCAAATTCTAACTCACTGACTAAAAATAAAATATTTACATAAAATAGGAAATTAATGTGTCATGGTTGACACAATTTGCAGTATCTCTAATCATGACAGGCAATTTGTGGAGGCAACGTTGATGGTTCGATGATTTGTAACACAAGATAGTTGACAAATTGCTCGCGTCTTTGCCACAGTGCTAGAGCTGGCAGAGGAGCCAAGAAGAACTGACGATATGCAATTTTGAGGTTGGTCAGACCTATGTAATTCAGTGTAGGACGAAACAGGGTCTTTACCATCCCCAACAGTTGAAAATCCCTCTTCAAGTAAGTAACCACAGTCTTACCCTTCAGAGTGGCAATCTTCTCATGGGAAGAATCTACCTTCCTTTTGGCCTCCACTAGTCTTTGACTGCATTGTTCCCACTAGATCAAAACTCCACCAAAGTTCTAGCAGTTAGGAAACCCTGCTCTGACAAACATCTCAAGCTCAGCATTAAAAGTGGCCAAATCCTTTGTTACCACCTCTAGGCACTCCTCAGTTTTGACTCTAGCTTCCTCCTTCTGGACAACTTTAGAGATCTCCATGATAACAATAACTCTATCTACCACAACTATGGGCCTCAGTTCACTGAGGGGTCTCTTGTTCACAAACTAAATGAACCTTTTGGCAATCTAGGAGTTCTTTTCTCCATCCTCTTTGGCTAATAGGATCAAGCCTTCATAATCTTTGATTACAATTCTCTATTCATCCATCAAGGTTATGTACTCCCAATGGTTCTTTATCTCTTCAATGATCTCATCCCAAACCAGTTTCTTGGCTTGTAGTATAAACATGTTTCCTTTCAACTTTCCCTTTAACTCAAAGATATCTTGGTTTGATGCATGTAGGTTCTTGTTTATGATGTATGCATTTGTCTTAGCAGTCTCCAACTTCTTCTCTTTCTGTGTTAGGCTTCTCTAGGTAGCATCGAGGTCATTCTACACACTTTTTAGCTCCCCTTCTGAAAGATGGAGTTCAGTGGGGTTTTGAGGATCTTCAGGTACAATCACTGCACATATATGTGAGTCTTTTCTCATTTGCAACTCTTATGGTTGTTTCTTAAGGGCCACTATTTCATTATTCCTTTCAATGAGCTCTTTGGCTAGGATCTCCTTCTCTTCTTTTACCTGTGCAAGCTCTTTAGATTGAACATGCTCACTACTTGGCATCTTCAACTTATGCCTTAGCTCCTGGATATCTGTTTGGGAACTTTGAAGGAGGGCTTGAGAGTAGTTTTATCCTCTAGATCCATACCTAGCTTCGCGACCAACTCCTTGAAGCTCTCATTTTGCACATGGAGAGCCCTTGAGTTGGCTCTCTCTTGCTTCAACCTGGTTGTAGCCTTTTCCACAACTTCTCGGCCTTGCTGATAGTCATTGCATTCCTATTGAGCTCACTATATAGCATTTCTCCAACCTACTTGTGGAAATTTATCTTGTCTAGTAGGGTAACACTTGTTGAATCCAGTAAAACATCCAAGGCTTTGAATTAAGAAACTAAAGGCAAAGACTCTGCTAGTGCATGTTGTAGTGAAAACTTCATTTGATTTATTTCTAAATCCATAGCAGCCAACAGTCTGGTCTGGTATGAAACTGTATCTCCTCTTTCACCATTTTATTTCTTTCTTCAATGGCCTTTCCAATAGGCCAGCTTGACCCAGTAATAGTTGCACTTCCCTTTGCACCCAAAATAGCTACATGTAAAGAGGATGAGGCAATAGTTTGTGATGGATCCTCCAAGGTCACTTGTTAACCCGGTTGATCTGGCCTTATTTCCGCTAGCCTGGATTCAAGCTCCTCTTCTTGTGTCTCTTGGGTTTTTTCCTTTTTACCTACGTGTACATCCTCCATCTTTGTATCTCTGGTTTGATCCACAATCCTCTTTTGTGCTTTGTCCTTGGTTAGTGGAGTCTCGATCTCCATCTTTGTATTCATAGGCCATGAATCAAGGTTATCTTTCCATTCGATCTCAAGCCTATACTTATGTTCATAAGTTGACACTTTTATCTTCTCCCTCCTTTGGGAAATGACACCATGAGGTTCATAATGCCAAGTCAAAATTCATCTTTTTAAGTAGTGCTTCAACTACCTTGAAGGCCCGTCTGGAGTTGACAGCAAAAGGCCACACATGCCTTCCCAATTTAAACATATGTCCCTTCTTTGCAGGGACAAAGTGGAGCTAATTCACATTGAGGGTCTACCTGATGAATTCAAGAGCAAATATCCTCACGGGCATGAACATAGGTAGGTGGTTGGGGAAGTTCACACCCATAAACCCTGATCTCTATATGATCCTCAAAAAGGTACTAGTCCCCTACCCTGGTGTCTTTGCTAAGCTAGATAATCTCTTTTTGTTGGGGGAGAACTCTGGGGGGAGAAACATCATGGATAACCTTATATGCAATAGCCATATAAGTTGATATAAACTAAGAGTAACCATCAGAATCTGCCCTCTTCCTAACAACAACATCCTAGTCGAACACAAAATTCCTCTGCTTGTTACTAGCCATCAAGTTGAGGCCCAAGCATTCAAACTCATCCATATGAGTGTACACAAACAAATTGAACAACAGTGAATAGTATCTGAAATAGGATGTCATGGGAAAATGGTGCAACTGAGATCTTATGGCCTCAAATAGGTAAGTTGGAATATCAAATAAAATGCCAGGCTACATCATTTGCCTTAAAAAACCCACGGTGGCTTTGTTTTCTATGTTAGCACCATCCACCCCCATCAGATAATAAATTAGGGATAAGATGGGTTGGATGGGTTCAACAAAGAGGGTGATAGGGAAGTTGTCAGCCACATGCATAGATTGTAGGCCAAGGGCCAAGACCATTTGCAGGAAATATTGTTGCACATTAGCTGGAAGGGTAGAGTAATGATAAACTAGTGTGTTGTTAGTAAATTGTTTGGGTTCAGGAGAGCTAGGGTAAACTAGGGCCTTTTGAATCATCTTTGGGGTTACTCCGAGGATTTTGGCCCCAAAGGAAGAAACAAAGCAATTCTTTTGTTCAATGTAGGCTGCAGTCAACCAGGAGATGAATTCAGGAAAATGGTGCATGGAGGGTGTAATTTGATAAGATAAGCAGGAGTCAACTACCCAAAATGGATCTTTTCCCTTGACATGTTTTCCATACAGGTCGAAAAGAAGGTCTGCAAGGTGGTAGGCACAATCAGGGTCAATGATTTGTGTCTGTGTCCATGAAGGGGTCGACGCTAGAGGAGGGTTTGGTCGCACGGGCCTTTGGGGTCTTGGGGGTCGCCTTCTTCATATTTTATGAGTATCTGAACATTTCACAAGTGGACAAGAGCGACTACTTACCTAGTTGGCGTGGAGCAAGTCGAAAACGACCTCGGGAGGAGATTCTTGGCTAGTTGAGAGCTCGAACAGTGTTCTGGACAACCGACTAGCGGGAGAGCATGCAATGGGAACCATCAAGAAATTTTGAAAATATGAGGCGAGAAGGTTTTTTTATAGGTGGGGGGGACAATGGTCAACTAATGTGGGATGATGCCATGGGAGTGACACATGGCTTCATGGGATTCGATGATGACGGGGACAAGTGTAAAGGAGCGGGGGCTAGTCGAGTTACCGTTTTACCTTTTAAATTTGCGCTCGCTTGAAACGGTGCCTGCAGATTGGCCCACATGGCCTGTGGTCCCCACTCCCACCATCCTCTGGCGGGTCGGATAGCGGGAGGCTGAATCCTGCACTCTCCCCTCATAATGAATCTGGATTGTCGAATCCAGGTCTGACTTTTCAACTCCAGAGGGGGGATTTCTTATCGCTCACGCAGGTTACCCCCACCCCCCTGAAGTGCTTCTAGGGGGTGGTCGGGTGGGGATTGACAATGATTTACCCAGAAACTGCTCAACCTTTAACCAACAACACGCGTTTGTGCAAAAACACCCCTTTGCCTTGCTATGCATTGCCGATAGGGGTACCGTGAGTAGTGTTTGTGCTTTCAGGCCTTCCATTATAGCTCTAGGCCCTGATGGTGGCCCCCCATGGGTGATTTAACTGTCTTTTGTCTTAGGGGCCTTAGCAATGATTCCCCAGCAGATTTAAAAAGCATTTTTGGATATGAGCCCTGACTCTAATCTCTTAACTTCTTGGAACTGTTGATGAAGGGCAACAACATTGGCTCCAACTAGGGACAATGTATTGGATACAATACACTGAGAACCTGCAGATTAGTGCCTTACTCCTTGGGCATGGAGTCATTTCATTCAGACTTTCATAAAACAAAAACATAAACAAAAAACAAAAAACAATGATGGTTATTTACAAATGGCTCACCGATAGTTACAGTGAATAGTAGTGGACCCTTTCACTGTTGGCAATAAAGCTTGAGAAAATGCCCATTCACAGGCAACCCAAGCACTTCACCTTCTAGATTTTCCAGTAGAAAGGTGTTGTTCCCTTTTGCCTCAACAATCCTGAAAGGTCTGAACCAAATCGGGTCAAATTTCCCATGCTTGCTTTTATCTTCCCTCCTAACATCCCATCTTAGAACTAAGTCCCCTGGTTGAAGATGTTTGTCTTTTGCTTTCTTATCAAATAGGGACTTCATATTTTCCTTATCACTGATCAACTTATGATTCAACTGTTCTCTACTCTCTTGAAGTTCTACCAATTGATTTATCCTTCTAGTTAAAGCATTGGCTCTTCCTCAATATCTTGCAAGATTCTAACTACTAGATAGCTAATTGTATGGGGAAGATTGTTGCCTTTCCATAAACCAACTCAAAAGGGGATTTCCCAATGGCTCTCTTGGTGTTAACCTTGTTGGCCCATAAGGAAAATTTTAGCTGTGAGTCCCAGTTCCTCTGCTTTTCTGATATTGTTTTCTTTAGAATCCTTACTAGGGTTTTATTTGAGGATTCGACCAATCCATTTCCTTGTGGGTAATAAGTGGTAGAGTGGCTTACCACAATGTTGTATTTTTGGCAAAATCTATAAATGTGGTTGACTTAAACCCCTGGGCATTGTCAGTGACAATCTTCTTTGCGCAACCAAACCTGGAAAGGATGTTTTCCTCCATGAAATTAATGACTACAACATTGGTTGCACTCATGGATGGGGTTGCTTCTACCCACTTAGTGAGTATCCATCCGTGTTGACTACTGGAAGGTGGGTTTATTTTCCCAATGAAGTCTAACCCCCACTGTCAGAAAGGTTCTTCAACAATAACAAGGATTAGATGAAATGGTGCTAATTTTTGTTTTTCGGCAAACATTTGGCACTTCTTACAGGCCTAGACATAAGTATGCACCTCACCAAACAGTTTGGGCCAGTAAAAACATTCTTTGAGGATCTTGTGTGTTGTAGCCCTCCAACTGTAATGTCCTCCACAGACACAATTATGAAATTCATCCATCACTTTGTGGATTCCTTACTCATTCGAACATAGAAGCAAAATCCCCACAGGATCCTTCTAGTACAATTGGCCACTTGAGATAACAAATTTTTGGGCTTGTCGCCTCAGAGCTTTGTAGTTAATTTTATCAAAATTCACTAGGCACCTTAGAAAAAGCAAATAATGAACAATTATTTTATGTCAGTGAGACACAACATACTTCATTTGGATTTTTTGGGCTGATGTTTCAATCTCTTGTTGTTGCTTCATATTTCCACTTTCTTTATCTCCCCCAGCCAATAAGTTTATCCCCAGTGCTTGGAAATTTGCTTCAGATAGGACTCCATCTAGATGCTGCCCCTTGATCAACTTGGCAGGCTTGATATCCATTTCATACTCCTGAATTTTAGCAATCCATTTGCCCTTTTTTTCCCTCACTGCCACCCTGCACTAGAATGTCTTTCAAATTAGCTGTAGGAACATAAGCAGTTATGTTTAATTGCAGGACATAGATTCTGAAGGTCTTCAAGGCTTTGACCAAGTCACAGGAATGTTTCTCCAAAATGTTATACTTTAGCTCAGTATCTCATAGCACCTAACTGAAAAATGTTATTGATTTCTCATGTCCTTCATCGTTTTTCTACAATAAGACAACAACCATTGTATGAGGAGAAGCAAAAGGGAAAAATAAAAAATGGTTTTAGATAGTCTGGACTAACTAATACAGGACTTCTGCAAAAGCCCTTTTAATTCTAGAGAATGATTCATGAGACTCTACAGTGCATTTCACTTCCCTATCCTTCTTCAACATCTTTGTGATTTCTTTGACTATCTCAGCAAAGTTAGGTATGAATCTCCTTTAAAAGTTGATTATGCCTAAGAAAACCTAAATCCCTTTCTTATTTCTGGGCAATGGGATATTGTTGATGGCTTTCACCCTCTTGGGATCAATCTTCACCCCCTTTTTGCCACATTGTGTCCTAACAACTTTCCCTCACTTAGAACAAACTAAGACTTCTTAGGATTTAAAAACAAACCATATTTTATGCATTTCTCAAAAGTGAGTTGTAGATGTTTAATGTGTTCCTCATCTGGTTTTGAAAAAATAGTGATGTCATCCAGGTAAATTACTACAAACTTGACCTACTCTCCAGCAAATGTTATATCCATAGCTCTCTAGAAAGTGGCTCTTGCATTTATGAGGCCAAAAGGCATTTTGGCATACATAAATGTTCCCCAAGGCATGTGAAAGCAATTTTCTTTTGATCTTCACGATGCACAGCTACCTGATTGTATCCAAAAAAAACCATTCATCATAGACATCTGGGCAGATCCTACCACCTTTTGCAGAACGTAATCCATTTTAGGTAGAGGGTAATTGTCCTTTACTGAGGCTTTGTTGATATTCCTAAAGTCCACACATAACCCTATATATCCATTATTTTTTCTAATAGGGACTAGATTTTCTACCTAGTCTGAATATCTCAAAGTTACAATGATTTTGGCCTAGAACAACTTCCTTACCTCCTTTTCAATAGATGGGAGTAATAGAGGGTTAATTTTCCTAAGCTTCTGCTTATATGGTTTCACACCCCCCCGCCACCCTTCAAATGGATCTTATGTTGAATAATAGTAGTGTCAAATGTTTTTAAATCATCATAAGACCAAGCAAACACATCCATATAATTTTTTAAAAGGTCCAGATACCTTTGCCTGTATTTATGAGGAACTCCCTTTGCCAACTTGATTATCTAAGGATCCTTTTCTGAAACTAATGTTGCAATATTCCACCTTCTCCTCAACTTCGTGTTCAGTCGGCTTGGTAGCCACATCGTTTGAGTTGAACAACCTTTCTAAGAGAACTAAACCCATGGGGATAGTGTTACCCTTCAGCTATAAAATGTTTTATCCTGCAATGGTTTTTTCTGAACTGGTTGATGTTCATCTATCACTCTCTCTTCCTCCTGGTCAATTACTAAATTTGAGAATTCTTTGATAACTTCCATGAAGCGTTTAATCTGCTCCCCATCTTCAAACACTTGCTAATGTCTAGCATTATCTGGTACTAATGGTATGTAACTGACCTCAACTTCATATCTAAGCAGTGGATTTTGAGGCAGTTTAAATTTACTAGTAGCTATAGCCAAGGAATCAGCCATCCGATTTTGTTCTCTAGGCAGGACTTGGATATTGAAGGATAACAAAAAAATATCAATCAAATCCCAAACCTCATTTCAATAAGTCTTTAATCTTGGATGTTTGGTTTGGAATTGATTCCTAATCTATTTCACTACTGGCTTTGAATCTCCAAACACAACCAAGCACCCAATATTAAGATTTCTAGCATCTTACAAACCAATAGCAAGGCTTCGTATTCAACAACATTATTAGTGGCTTTAAACTCCAACTTGAAGGAGAGAGGGATCAAGTTTCCTTCTGGGGACACCAACACATATGCCACATTTCCTTCCCTGGAATAAGCACCATCAAAGTATAACTTCCACACTTTATCACACTCCAACGATTGTTGGTTTAGTTGGACTAAAGCTTCCACCTGTGTTTCCTCCAAGATTAGTTCATTTCCTCTAACAACAAGCAAGAGAACTCTTTCTCTTTACCATACACAAGGGCATTATTGGAATAGTCAGCACTTGTAGCTATCTTTACAAATCTCGATTCTCGGTATAGTTGTCTATCTTCTCCACCAAACACTGGGATGGTAGCATATGTTAAATCAAATTTGATGGATCCTCCAATATTAGACTCCCATAACCTAGACAAGAGCATACTGAACCTTGCAGGGATGTCAGCAACTACAATATCCATTACCACACCTTTTGCAGGAATCTGGACTAAATTGACAACCAAATCTTTAATCATCCCTAGACATTTTACTATCTTGGAGTCAAAAGAATACAGATCTTTATATGGCCTTGTTATCTGTAGCCCCAACTGCTCCATAACAAACAATGGCATCGAGTTGTGAGAAACTCTTGATTCAAGCATGCAGTTGTGTAATAAAAGCTCGTGAACTACCAAAGTAACATAAAAACGGGTTGTGGAATGGTCGTGTTCCTCGACATGAGGTACAAATACAACCATGGGCCTTTCTCCCTAGAGGTTCAAACTATCATGCGAAGGGGCTATGGTAGATGGACACATGAACTGAGACACCTGGGATTTATAATTAGGTTGTTTTAATAGTTCAGTAACCGGGGCATAGATTTTGAACTTTTCCAATTCATTTTGAGATTGAAGGCAAAAGAGCTTCTATCAGCTATGATAACATCAACATGCTCTTTTTCTTTATCATAGACTGGTTTGGATGGTAAGGGAGATTGCTCTATTTTACTAACTTCAGGCTTGTGGAGAATGAATCTGAGGACTCTTTCTTTTTTGGTGAGGCTGAGTCTAGAGGCTTCTTTCCTTTCTCTGCTAATTTTGGAGGATTCGAGGGAGAGAACTCATTTTGGTCTTGCACTTTAGATCTTTTCCTAGAAGATCTAAGATCATATTTCTTATGCAGTTGTGCTTGCATGAAGTCATCAAACTGCCTACAGTAGTTGTCAATCTCACCATCATCCAGTGGTGCATCCAAATCATCCCCTCCTTTCTCATGTGCTTCAGCTTCATATTCCTCATCAGAAAAAGAAAGAGAATTGATTTTCTTGAACTTCCATAGTTTCTTGAACATGCTCCTTTGGATCATCCTCTAAGTACAATGGAGGTTGAATGTGATCTAGTTGCTCTTTTCTCTCCCTCTATAAGAGTTGCAAGGGAGGTATCCTCTACTGAGGATTGAAACTTTTGTTAGGAGCTAGATGGTTTTGTCAAGGAGGTTTTTTGTTTTCCAACCCTAGTTTCACCAGCTTGTTAGATAGGTCCCTGATCAATTTATTCATTTCCTTGACTTTATGCACTTGATTTCCTTTCCCTGGTTTGAGGAACTGGCTTCCTCCTTTCCCCTTCTCCTATCTCCATGATCAGTTCTCCCTCTCCATTTCCCAGTACAGGTAAAATTTGCTTCAACTTCTAAAGCATCTATTTGGATCTGGTCAAAAGAGCGAGACTTCCTTTCTCCGAGAGTTAAACAAAAATCTGGGTCAAAAAGCCAAGAAAAAACCACTTTAGCAGCAGCCTGTGGAGCTTTTATTTCAGCAGCAAGACTATTGTACAATTTGCTAAACCTCTTTATGAATTCAAACACATCTTCATTATGTTTTTTCTTCATGGCATTAAATTCAGTGAGGATGTACCCATGGTCCCTCTTCTCTCCCCATTTTTGCATGAAAGAATTCTCCATCTCCTCCCAGGTAGTGATTGAAGCATTTGGTAGGGCTTTAAACCATTTCCTGGCTTCCCCATCCAAAGACTGGACAAAAATTCTTAACACCACATCTAAGTGTTCCACATTTAGGTTTTCAACAAATGCACAAAAAATTTCTACATGCCTCTAAGCTGAGATGTCATCTTCCCCCGTGAATCTTGGCAAAATCTTGAGATAGTCTTATGGCATACCATTTAAGGGTTGTGGAAAATCCAGTGGGGCATATTTATTCAGGAGAAAGCCTGTGACAATCATATTGAGCAAGGGAGGTGGTAGAAGATTCATTACAGGTCCTTGCTAAGAGGTTATCTGAGTGGAAACTGACAAGATCTGGGTTGGGGAGCTATTCACACTTTGTGTGGGACTGTTTACAAGCATGTTTGGAGGGATGAAATAATAAAGAGGGTGAACTGACAGAGGCTTCTTCATTTTTTACTCTTGAGAAGAATGTATCAAACAGTAGACCACTTTCTTGAGTATATTCCAAAACTCTGGAGGGAAAATCTGAACAATTTATCACAGCCTTTTGAGAGTTGGAAGAGGATACTTCTGGAAAATAGGTCACAAGAACAACGGTAATAGTGGTTTTTTCCTTCTAGATCCTCCTAGATATTATCCTTTCGGGGTCAGGTACAAGAGGGGTTCTCTATTGTGAAGTCTCTAAGCGAGTGTGTGGCCTTTCGAAAGCTAGGGTGGTCAAAATGAAACTTAGACAGTCGAGTCGCAAAGGTGAGAGATATTCAACCCACACCCCTTTCTTCTCACCTTACCAAAGGGTATAAAAATATCGTACCTAGGGAACATATTTTGATTCGATCCCCAACAACGGCACAAAAAAATGTTGTAGCTCCTAGAGAGAACCCCTGGGTTGAGAAGAGACCAGTGCTTAGGAAATCTTGATGAGTGTTTTGAATATCAATCGGGAGTTTATATCACACTTAGTATTTAACATTTTTTATAGGAAATTGATTTAGAACCTTCCTTAAGAGGATAAATGCAAAATCTTGATGTAAACTATTACTCACATAAGCATTAACATTAGATTCATAGCGGCCAACATCACGTGAAGTTGTAGTTTATTAGTCACTATAGTATATTTGGTAGAAGACTTCAGCAAGAGGGAAAATTGATACACCGGGCTTAAATCTAAGAATCTGATGCATCAAAATTCAAAGTGAAATGGATGAAATAGAGAATTGAATGGAATGCAAAGATACATGGAATGCATTTTAAGGATTAGCTTTCTTATTAATATAAGCATCTTTCATCTACAATAGACTTAGATGAATCCATAAATTCATGAAAACCCTTCCAGCAACTACTACTACATGTCATCTGAGAAGAATAATAAGAACATATGGAACAAACACATAAAGAGTACTTACTACACGTTGATATGAGCTAAAATCGCCAAAAACTTTGTATTAATATTCCACAAAGCATACATTTCATAAGCAACTTACAATACTTCTCTCTTGGAAAACCAAAAATTTTGAACCCTTGGCTTTGTATCATAAAATTGTTTTATAGGGCCTCAAAGGGACAGCACGTTACAAAATATTCCTTGATTTAATTACAATGAGAAATCATAACAAAATATCAGCACAATTCTACTAACTGAACTAATTGACTGATTGAAAATAAAAAATTTACATAAAAAAGGAAATTAAAGTGTCATGGTCGACACGATCCGTAGTATCTCTAATCATGATGGGCACGTTGTGGAGGCAATGTTGATGGTCCGATGATTTGGAACACGAGAGGGTTGACGAATTGCTCACATCTTTTCCACAATGTTGGAGTTGACAAAGATTTTGAGGTTGATCAAGCCTGTGTAATTCAGTATAGGATGAAACAGGGTCCTTACCATCCCCAACAGTTGAAAATCCATCTTCAAGTAATTAACCACAGTCTTACCCTTCATAGTGGAATTCTTCTCATGGGAAGAATCTACCTTGCTTCTAGACTCTAATAGTCTTTGATTGTATTGTTCCCACTGGATCAGTACTCCCCCAAAGTCTCAACAGTTGGGAAACCCTACTCTAACAATCCTCTTAAACTTAGCAGTAAAAGCGGCCACATCCTTTGTTACCACCTCTAGGCACTCCTTAGCTTTGACTCTACCTTCCTCCTTCTGGACAACATTACAGATCTAAATGATAGCAGTCACTCTGTCTACCACATCTATGGGCCTCATCTCATTGAGTGGTCTCTCATTCACAAACTGAATGAACCTTATGGAGATATGGGAGCTCTTTTCGCCATCTTCTTTGGATGATAGGATGAAGCCCTCATAATCTTTGATTACAACTCTCTGTTCATCCATTAAGGTCATGTACTCCCAATGGTTCCTTATCTCTTCAATGATCTCATCCCAGACCAGTTGCTTGGCTTACAATAGAGACATGTTTCCTTTCATCTTTCCCTTTTAACTCAGAGATCTCTTGGTTTGTTGCCTATAGATTCTTGCTGATGATGTCTGCATTTGCCTTGGCAGTCTCCAACTACTTCTCTTTCTGTGTTAGGCTTCTTTGGGCAACATCCTAATCATTTTGCACCCTTTTAAGCTCTCCTTCTGAAAGCTAGAGTTCAGTAAGGGTCTTGGTGAGCTATTCAGTGGGGTTTTGAGGATCTTTAGGTACAATAATTGCACATATATGTGAGCCTATTTTCATTTGCAGCTCTACTGCCTACTGCTTAAGGGCCACTATTTCATTTTTCCTTTCAATAAGCTCTTTGCCTAGGATCCCCTTGTCTTCTTCTACCTGTGCAAGCTCTTTAGATTGAACATTCTCACTACCTGGCATCTTCAGCTTATGCCTTAGCCCTTGGATTTCTATTCAAGAACTTTGAAGGAGGGCTTCAAGAGCAGTTTTATCCTCTCAATTCACACCTAGATTCACGACCAACTCCTTGCAGCTCTCATTCCGCATGTGATGAGCCATGGAGTTGGCTCTCTCTTACTTCAACCTGGTTGCAACCTTTTCCAGCAACTTCTCGGCCTTGTTTATAGTCGTTGTGTTCCTGTTGAGCTCACTATATAGCATCTGTCCAACAATCCTGTGGAAATTTATCTTGTTTGCAAGGGGAACACTTGTTAAATCTAGTGAAACATCTAAGGCTTTGAACTGAGAACCTGAAGGCAAAGACTATGCCAGTGGATGCTGTAGTGAAAAATTCATTTGATTTCTTTCTAAATCCAAACCAACCAATAGTCTGGTCTAGTATGGAACTAAGTGAGATGCCATTTGTTATTGCATCTCCTCCCTTACCTTCTTATTACTTTCTTCAATGGCCTTTCCAATAGGCTAGCTTGACCCAGTAATAGTTGCACTTCCCTTTGCACCCAAAATAGCTACCTCTAAAGAGGATGAGGCAACATTTTGTGATGGATCCTCCAAGGTCACTTGGAAACCCGGTTTATCTGGCCTTGTTTCCACTAGCCTGGTTTCAAGTTCCTCTTTTTCTATCTCTTGGGTTTTTTCCTTTTTACCTGCAAGTACACCCTCCATCTTTATATCTCCAGTTTGGTCCACGGCCCTCTTTTCTGCTTTGTCCTTGATTACTAGAGTCTCAATCTCCATCTATGTATTCATAGGCCATGAATCAAGGTTAGCTTTCCATTCGATCTCAGGCCTATGCTCATGTTCATAACTTGAAGCCTTTATCTTCTCCCTCCTTTGGGCAATGACACCATGAGGATCATAATGCCAGGCATCCCTTAGGTCAAAATTCATCTTTTGAGTAATGCTTCAACTGCCCTTAAGGCCTACATGGAGTTGAAAACAAAATGCCCCGCAAACCTTCCCAATTTAAATATATGTACCTTCTTTGCTAGGACAAAGTGGTGCTGGTCCACATTGAGGCTCTTCCTAATGAATTCTAGAGAAAATATCCTCATGGGCATGAACACAGAAAAATTTCTAAATAAAAATCCAACTGTAGTGACTAATATTATTTCTTCTACTTATTATTTCATACATCAATTATTCACAATGTTTCTACAGCAAATATCGAAATAAATTCTATTGCAACATTCACAATTAAAACAATGCGGAAAGTAAATGCAAGGAAAAATACTAGCACAAGTATAATCACAATGACACAATTGTTTTTGGACAATTGTCCACGGAAAAACCCAATGTGAGAAAATTGGTGCAGCTGATGAGGGTTTCGTTATTGATCTTCAGCAAAATCCTCATGTACAAGATACAACCAGCAAAATAGAAGAGGGATTTCTGTGAGAAATATTACAAACAATATTCCCATGCTTCTCAGCTAAATTTCTACTCTAGAGAGGACCTGTTGCCCCCTCTGTGTCTCACTACTTCAGCTTCTACGTAGGGATTGCGCACTCCCAGCGTCACAACCTCAGCGTTGTCCCTCCTTTTCTCTGCATCTTCTTTCTGCTCATGCACCCCTGACTAATGTCGATGCCCTCTCTCCTTCTCACCTACAACTCTCCCTCTGATTCAATTTGCTCTTGTCAAATTTCGACCACTAAGAAAATAAATCTTGCTTAGGTTACTGAGTATCTACCCAGTGTGTTTTTCAAATGTCAATCAAAGTCCTTATAATCCACTAGTTGATTAATCAACAACCCAAATTAGATTCTAATCAATGGCTCAAATCATATTGACTTCATCCTCATCTTCCTCTAGAAGTTTCACCCATAGTTTGATTAATACCCTTTAATTATTTTAATTTCCTATGTTTAGACTTAGGCACCCATTAAAAATAATTAATTATTTTAATAAAACTGTCTCCAGGTGGAATATCCCAAAAAGATTTATGGGTATTGTGGAATACATGTGTCCAAGCCTCCCTGCAAATTTTGAGGCTTAGAGCACATCTGATGCTACCATAAATCAACACTCCCTCTTAGCGAGGAATGTGCTCTAGTAATACAACTGGTTGAAGCATCACTCTGATTCTATGACATATCCCTCTATGTTGTTGATGTTTGACACCATTGTCCATCGAATATTGCACAAATGTTGCATTTGTACTACTGTTGGCCCTGCCACCGCGAACACTGCATTTGTATTGCAACTCCCTCTCATTTCCTGCTACTGCAACTAAGAACCCACATGTTTCTGCTACTGAAACAGACTCTCTACCATGCCCATCTGCTCCCTAAGCTAAACGAACTTAGCTCTTCCTAGAGCTTTTGTGAGTATGTTTGCTACCTGATTTCCTGTGGAGACATACTGCAACTGTACTGCCCCATGCTGAATACAGTCTCTGATAAAGTGACATCTAATATCAATGTGTTTCGACGAACAATGAAATAATGGATTCTCAAAGAGTTTAATACAGCTCTGATTATCGCAGAAAATACTGGTTGCTTCCATATTCTCCCTAAACAAAGTCACAAGCAATTTTCTAATCCATATAGCTTCGCATGTAGTTGTTTTGGCCGCCATATATTCTACTTCTGTTGAGCTCAGAGCTACCAACTTCTACTTCCTGCTGCACCAAGAGATCATTCTTGATCCAACACTAAAGCAATACCTAGAGGTACTTTTCTGGTCTACTAAACTACCTGCCAAATCTGCATATGTGAATCCATTCAATCTGATGTCATCTCCTCGGGCATATTTCAATTCATATCCAATTGTTCCACGCACATATCTAAGAATGTGCCTAGTTGTTTCCCAATTCACCCTTTTCGGTGCCACCATGAACTGACCAAGGGTGTTGACAGCGAAGCAAATGTCTGGCCTAGTGTTGACCAAATACATGAGCGACCCAATGAGTTGTCTGTACAAGGTGGGGTCCACCTCCTTGTCCCCTGATGCATATGTTTCCTTCCAGTTGGTGATCATGGGCGTAGCCATAGGTCAGAAATTCTGCATTTTGAATCTCTATAGAATATCTTCCTTGTCCAAAAAAAATCTCCCCATTCTTTTGTCCAACATCCAACCCAAGAAAATAATGCACCAACCCCATATCCTTCATGTTGAATTATCCTTCAAGATTCTTCTTGCAGTGCATTATGAGCTTAGATGACCTTGTTAGAAACAAGTCATTCACATATAATACTTAGAATAAGAGGCTCATTCTCCACCATTAATAGTAGATATTGGGATCAACATCACTCTTGACGAATCCCAACTACTGCAAGAAATTATCAATCGAACCATACAATGCTCTGGGTTTCTACTTGAGCCCATATAGAGCTTTCTTTAACCTACATACATGAGTTCTCTTTTCATGAGTTTTGAAGCCTTCGGGTTGTTCTATATACACCTCTTCTTCTATCACCCCGTTCAGGAGTGTTGTCTTGACATCCATTTGGTGAATCTCCCATCCCATTTGAGTTGTTAGGGATATAATGGATCTGATAGAGATATATCTGGCTACTGGGGCAAAGGTCTCCTCATAGTCTATTCCTTCCTTTTGTGCCTACCCCTTAGCCATGAACCTATCCTTGTACTTCTCTATGTTGCCATCTGTAGCAAACTTGATCTTGTAGATCCACCTTGATCCTACAACCGATCTATCCTTTGGTCTAGGTACCACTTTCCAGACATCATTCGTCATGATAGAACTATACTCTTCTACCATGGCATCCACCCAAACTTGGTGTTGTACGACTTCCTGAAAGTTGGAGTGTTCTTCAACGTGTGCTACCAAGTCTTGGTACCTATCAGGTTGTCTATGTTGCCTCTTCTCGGTTCTAGGATCTTCGACAAAATCCTATGAATCCCTTAGTGTCTGTTGTATTTCCCTGTTGGTTCTAACACTGGTGGTGGGAGGCTCAATCAAATCCCTCTCTTGTTCCTATTGTTCCATCTGCTAAGAACTACCTAGATTTCCTACTTCCGAGGAAATACTAGTGTCGGTCATTGTGCTTGATCCAGGTGTTTGTCCTCCTGCTTGTCCTCCTTGCTGCCCCTACTATTGTTTGACTAATGAAACATCTACTGACTGAACTTCTGTCGACATCTCTCGAGATTTCCTGAAAGCTCTATCCTCCATGAACTTTTCATCTCGTCTTACTACAATCTTCATGTTGTTAGGAATGTAGATTATGTATGCCTTCGAAGTCTCACTATATCTTACGAGGTGCCCTTTTTCTGCAGTCTGATCCAGTATACTATGCTTCTCATTTGGAATGTGACAGTATGCCACACTTCCAAATATCCTGAGATGACTCACCTCTAACTTCTTCCCTATGAAGACACCTTCAATCGTTTTCTTCCCCAATGGTCTGTGAGAAGTTCTATTTTTGATATACATCGTTGTGTTGCAAGCCTCTGCCCATAAGAAGCTAGGCATGTCTTGGTCACACAACATAGCCTTGACGCCCCAACAATAGTTCTATTCTTTCACTCTGCTACTCCATTCTACTTTGGATCATATGGAGTTGTCCATTCTATTTTGATGACCTCCTTTGCACAGAAATCTGTGAAGTTTTTGTTCGTATACTCTCCACCATTCTGAACGTAATACCTTTATCTTTTTCCCTATAATGTTCTCTACGAGAGCCTTAAACTCTTTGAACCGATCAAAGACCTCATCCTTGGTCTTTAAGAAATAGATCCAAGCTTTTCTAGAGTGATCATCAATAAAAGTGACGAAGTATTTGCCACCACTAAGAGCTCTTGTGGACATTGGACCACAAATATCTGAGTGTATCAATCCCAATACGCCTTCCGCTTGATGGAAATACTGAGGGGGGGGGGTGAATCAGTATTTCTTTTCAATT
Organism: Pinus taeda; assembly: GCA_000404065.3. Classification (NCBI taxonomy): domain Eukaryota; kingdom Viridiplantae; phylum Streptophyta; class Pinopsida; order Pinales; family Pinaceae; genus Pinus; species Pinus taeda. The sequence goes on from APFE031146288.1 coordinate 99,420, forward strand.
GTTATTTTTACCAGTTATATCACTTATATTTATAACACAAAATGAACAATGATGGAATTAATACTTTTGTTAATTTCTTCTTTCAATAAATCAAGTACAATATATGTAGGGCTCTAACCCTAGATGAAGACACCAATCTTCAATCTCCCAAGCTCCAACCTGTAATATGCCAAGCACTGACTTGGACTTCCCAAGTCACCAACCTTGTCAATTTTGAGGCCCCAACCTCAAGGGCTCCAACCTTATATATGGTTCAGGCTCCGACTTGGTTTCTTGAGGACTCTGATCCTCTAGGTGTAGGAATTTACAGGGTAAGTTCCTCAGACAGAACACCAAAAGGACACCGCTCACAAACAGATCACAGATCAATACACCAGTATTTTGACGTGGTTAAAACCCTCAGAGAGGGAAACAGTCCACGGCCTGCGCCAACGTGGCTACTACAGGCAATTTATTAATAAAAGAATGAAAATTTACATAGGCTTCTCTCATGCACGGTTAACCTACAAATGACCCTCCATGCGCTTTAAATAGAATTCATGGACCAATCGGGTGTCAAGCCACGGATCAAGTGTCGGTAATACCGAGGAGAGAATGAACCGTCGGATCACTACATATCGTGACCGTCAGATTGTAAGTTACAAAATGTACAACGGTAAAGAAACACACTTTACCTAACTCTATACTAGACCAAATTGAACTTAACTATTCCTA